>NW_026476411.1:0-10279 GCF_026875155.1 Cherax quadricarinatus
TAAAGGGGGTAGGGGATTTGGGTGGGGGAAAAAAATGGGTTAAAATTTGGGAGTTCTGAAATTAAGCAAAGGAAGGGTAGCAGTAATGTTAAATGATCTTTTGGGAAGGAAAAAGGAATATGAATGGTAAAGCAAGAATTAATTGGATTAAATAAGGTTGGATGCGAGAAGTGGTCATAATAAGCGGTATGCCCTGGAGAAAAAGGGAAGCAGAGGAGAGAAGAGATTTTGGGAGATTTTTAAGAAAAAGTATGGGAGCCTTTAAACCCAAAGTGAGAGAGAAATTGTGGTAGGGACCTGAATGCTAAAGTAGGAAAAACTTTTAGAGAGGGTGGGGTTGGTAAGTTTGGGGTGCCGGGGTTGTAAATGATAAGGGAGCCCTTTGATTAAACTTTGTAAAAAAAAGGGGGTTTAGTTATAGGTAATACATATTTAAAAAAAGGGGAAAATAAGTAACAAGAATAGTGGGGGAAAATGACAGTAGTTTTTTTGGATTGTTTTGGGTAATAAAATGTTGAGTAACTTCAGGATGTACAGTTTATAGGGGGCCCCACAGATATATCAGATCATTTTTCTAGTTGTAGCTAACTGAGAGAAAAAAGGTAGAATAGAAGAATCGGGGGAAGAGAGGGGTAAAGGTTTATAAACAAAAGAGGGGGCTTTTAGGGAAAGATAAAAAACAGCTTTTGGGGGATAGGGGGCTAAGAGAGAAAGGGCAATGGGGCGAAGGGGTAGGGGGTAGGTTTAAAAATGTAGTTTTAGAGTTTCAGCAAAATTTGTGTTACAAAAAGTGGGTGCGGGGGGAAGAGGAGCGATTGGTGGAATGTATGTAAAGAGATAGAAGGGGAGAAAAAGTTACATATAGAATTTTTTTTACAAAGTAAAGGATGCAAGGGGGGAAGATTTAATCAAAAAAGAGAGTTTAAGAGAGTGGTGAAGAAATGTAAAAAAGAGAAATGAAGAGTGGTGAGATGTTATCAACAAATTTTGTTAAAAATAAAAAAATTTTGGAGTGAATTAAAAATTTTAAGAAGCCTAGAGAACAAATGGATTTTCAGTTAAAAATAAGGGGGAGATTTTTAAATGGAGTTAGGGGATTGGGAAAGGGGGGAAATTTTTTTGGGGAATTTTTAAAAATGTTGTGGATAGGAAGCGATTTCTGTATAGGGCAAGGGGAATAAACTTGTGGAGTGAGGAAGACCAGTTGTGATGGGGGGAATTTGTGAGGCATAGGTAAAATAAAAGGGGGAAAGGGCACCCCGGTTTGAGGGGAAAAGAAGAAATTTTAAAAGCGGGGGGGATATAGTTTGAGTTTTTGGTGAAATTTATTTAAAAAATGTATGGAAGAGGGGAAGGGTACCGGGGGATTGGCAGAGAGCATGCATAGTTCCTTTGATAAAGGCAAAGGGGCAAAAGGTGCAAAAATTAAGGGGGTAATCTGTTGAGTAACCTGGAAAAGTTATTGTAGATTATTATTGAAAAAAATTTAAAAGAAAACTGAGAATGGGATAGCAGATGAAAAAAGGAGGCTTTAGGAAAGGTAGGGGGTTTTGGGGACCAGGTGTTTACAGTGAAACTATAATGAACAATTTAATAAGGCAAAGGGGTTTTTGTGGGCATTAGGGTTTTGGGAAAAAGGGTATGACGGGGTATGGGGGGGAAAGGGGGCAGATTTGCGGGTGTTGGTGTAGGGGGATTTACTAAAAGCATGAAGAGTTTTTACAGGATAGTGGGGCTCAATTAGAGTACATGGGAAAGGGGAAATTATTCCCGTAAAAGTGGGCCTTAAAAAGGATGGTGATGTCACCGTGGTTTTTTAATATATTTATAGGGGGGTTGTAAGAGAAGTAAATCGGGGGGCTTGACAAGGCGTGGGGGTTAAAGATAAAAAACACACATAAAGTGGGGTTTCACAGTTTCCTTTGCTGATGACACTGTGCTCTTGGAGATTCTGAAAGAGAAGTTGCGAGATTTGGGGGATGAATTTGGTAGGGTGTGCAAAAGAAGAAAATTAAAAGTGAATACAGGGAAAGAGTAAGGTTAGAGGGTAAAAAAAAATATTTTTGGGATAAAGATTTGGGAAACAATTGGGGGAGAGTGTATGGAGGGTGAATGTATTCAGATATTTTGGGGGTGGAGTGTCAGCGGAGGGGCTTTAAAGGGTAGGTGAATTAAATTTATGAGGGGGGAAAAGGGGAGTGGTGCACTTAGGGTCTGTGGGACAAAAAACTTTGCCTTGAGGGAAAAAGGGGAAGTATGGAGTATATTTTACCAACACCCTTTTATGGGTGTGAAGCATGGGGGATGAATGTTTCAGCGAGGAGAAGGGGAGGGAGTGGAGATGTCATGTCTGACAATGTGGGGTGAATAAAAGGGAGAAATTCGTAGTTTTTGGGAAATTAGGGGGAGGTGCGGGATTACCAAAAAATTTTTCCAGGGGGTGGGAAGGGGTTTTGGGGTGGTTTCGGCTGTGAGAGAATGGGCCAAACAGAATGACTTCAAGAGTGTATTTTATCTGTAGTGAAGGAAAGGGGGGTAGGGGGGGGCCTGGGGGAAAGGTGGGGGGGAGGGGTAAAGGGTTTTTTGTCAGGGGCTTGGACTTCCAGCAGGGATGGTGAGCGTGTTTGATAGGGGTGAAAGGAGACGAAAAGGGTTTTTAATACTTGAGTGCTGTTGAGTGTAGCAAAGTAACATTTTTGAAGGGGTTCAGGGAAAACCCCAGGCCGGACTTGAGTCCTGGGATGGGGAATACAGTGCCTGCACTCTGAAGGAGGGGGTTAATGTTTGCAATTTAAAAACTGATGTAAAGCACCCCTTTTGGGAAGACAGTGAAGGAGTGAAAAATGGGAAAGTTTTTCTTTTTCGGCCACCCTGCCTTGGTGGGGAAACGGCCATGTGATATATATAAAAAAAAAATTTTTTTTTTACCTATTCTTACTGACATTTTTTTTTTTAGCCCCAGTTACTCTTAATTGATTTTATTGTGGGGGAGGCTTACTTTTACGTGTTATACTCACCTGGGGAATAGGAGGGAATCAGGTTCCTCCAAAAAAAAAAAATATGCCCCTTTCCTTGGATCAAAGAATATTCATTTAAAACTATTATTTTTTAGTAAAAAATTGTGCCTGCCTAAACTCATTGTTTCATATACTGTCGTTTCACTCCTTTTAATCTTAAAAAAAAAATTTTGCAGTTCTTCTTTGCATTATGTTAATCTAAAAAAACTTTCCTATGCCACTTTTTTTATGTTTATTTTATTGTAACCTCATCCCACCATTTTTTTCTTTTTCTTCTGTAATCACAGCAGGTTTTCATCTGCACACTTTAAAATGTGTATTTTAAACCTACATAACTGCAAGCTCCTTCCACACACCCATCGTTTATTCTCAAACTAACTACTCTTTCTTCCAGTAATTGTTCCACTTACATATTACTTCCACTAGCTACTTCTAAGTAATGATCACACATCAGTCACTCCTCTGAAAACATGTTCAGTGCTCAAAGCTGCGCTTCAGGAGTAGAAAAACTTGAAATTCATCCAGGTATATACCTAATGCCCATCCAAATTTCAATAAAAAACATAGTTAGGAGAATCCTTTCATTATATCAATTATATAAACTGACATTTCACTCCCCATGAGTGTAACTAATGGATTGCCTTGATACTGATAAAAAGGGCTGTTGATTCAAAAAATTAGAGCTACTGTTCACTTCCTTGGATTGAACCTGATTGCTTCTTGTTCCCTGGGTCATGCTTTTCCATAAACTCAGTAATTGGTATCTCACCCTTTTCAAGATTTTTATGAGTGATGCTAATTCTTTTCTGTCTCATTTGTGAAGAGAACTATGTCTACACATTTTAGGGCCTGGGGGATTTCTCCTAGATGTAAGCTCTTTCTCTAGAGAATGCAGAATACGCTCAGTGCTGCTTGTGTGGGCTTACTATCTATTCCTTCTTCAAATCTAGAGGTTTTGTGCTTACTGGATTTCAGATGTATGATTTGTTGGTTGGGAAGAGGTAATGAAGAAAGTACAGTATCAGGGTCCTCAAGTTTCTTGTCATCGAGTGGATTGCTGAATCTTGAATTGTAGTGTTCTTTCAGAATTTGTTAATTTCTTTTTCAGTATCGTATGTGAATCTCTTGTGAGTATTTACCCCGGTTTTGGTTTTGTGTGGTGTGTGTGTGTGTGTGTGTGTTTTTTTTTTTTTGCTTGAATTTTGTATATGTGAAGAAAAACTTAGGATTTTCTCAATTTTGTGAATAGTTGTTTTGTTCCTTATGCATTTTTTCTGTCTGGTGTGAATTCTTCTCATCAGTTCTATGTCATTTTTCTATGTAGACGTTTCTATTATAAATTTTACAAGTTTCCAGCAACCCTTCCATACATTTTTTGTTCACTAGCTGTCTTGCCGAAAATGAGTGGACATCACATCTCAAATGGGACTTTGAACAGCAACATTCTCACTCATCCCGTGAGTGCAGGCACTGTGCCTCCTACCTCCAAATAACCAGTTGACCTGAATTCCTTTATAAATGTTTACTTGTTCACACCCTAATAGCATGACAAAATAAAAAAATAAAACCTGTGTTTACCCACTTTCCCAAACTAACATCTCTTTGCTTTATTTTTATTTACTAACACATCGGTCGTTCCCACCAAGGCAGAGTGGCCCAAAAGAGAAAAACTTTCATCATCATTCACTCATCACTGTCTTGCCGAGGGGTGCTTTACACTACAGTTTATAAAACTGCAACATTAACTCCCCTCCTTCAGAGTGCAGACACTGAAATTTTCCCATCTCCAGGACTTAAGGTCCAGCTTGCCGGTTTCTCCTGAATCCCTTCAAAATGTTACTTTCTCACATCCCAAACAGCACGTCATGTATTTAAAACCATTTGTCTCCACTCACTCCTATCAAATACGTTCACGCATGCTTGCTGGAAGTCCAAACCTCTCACACACAAAACCTCCTTTACCCCCTCCCTCCAACCTTTCCTAGGCCGACCCCCTACCCCGCCTTTCCCTCCACTACAGATTTTATACACTCTTAAAGGGTCATTCTGTTTCGTTCCATTCTCTTTTACATGTCCGAACCACCTCAACAACCCTTCCTCAGCCCTCTGGACAACAGTTTTGGCAATCCCGTACCTCCTCCTAACTTCCAAACTACGAATTCTCTGCATTATTTTTACACCACGCATTGGCCTCAGACATGACATCCCCATTGCCTCCAGCCTTCTCCTCGCTGCAACATTTATCACCCATGCTTCACACCCATATAAGAGTGTTGGTAAAACTATACTGTCATACATTCCCCTCTTTGCTTCCAAGGAAAAAAGTTTCTTGTCTCCACGGGACTCCTAAGTGCACCAACACACCCTTTTTCCCTCATCAATTCTATGATTCACCTCATCTTTCATAGACCCATCTGCTGACACGTCCACCCCCAAATACTGAATACATTCACCTCTTCCTCCATACTTTCTTCCTCCAATCTGATATCCAATTTTTCCCCGTCACCTAATTTTTTTATCCTCATAACCATACTCTTTCCTATATTCACTTAATTTTCCTTCTTTTACAATACCCTACCAAATTCATCCACCAACCTCTCAAACTTCTCTTCAGAATCTCCCAAGAACAGTGTCATCAGCAAAAAGTAACTGTGACACATCCCACTTTGTGTTTGATTCTTTATCTTGTAACTCCACAACTCTTGCAAGACCCTCGCATTCACTTCTCTTACAACCCCATCTATAAATATATTGAAAAACCCACGGTGACATCACGCATCCTTGTCTAAGGCCTACTTTACGGGAAATAATCCCCTTTTTTCCCTATGTATTCTAACCTGAGCCTCACTGTCCTTTTCCAACTCTCCTAAATATAGTAGGTTTGTACACAAGAACCATCCAGGGAGTACCACTATTTTGCATTCATGGAAGGTGAGGTGATAGATAATTATAGAAAAATCTACTTATATTCATTATTTATTATTTTCGTGTATGTCTACTGTCTCTTTATAGTTAATTCAATGCTGTATTTCTTTTCCAGTGATGCCTGCAGGGGGTTATAATCCCTTGAAACTATTAACAGGTGTAACTCCGAAGTTAACTTTCGGTAAAAGTAAAAAGATTCTCTTGAAAATTGAGGTTATTGGCAAGATTACTGGTATATTGATTTTGTTCATCTTTATTTTTTTGTTTTTCAGTCACATGAATGGCACATCTTCATGGCTAGATCCAAGGCTAGCACGTGTTCAGAAGCAAAATGCTGAGGAATGTGGAGAGATGAGCTACCATTTGGTTGGGAACGAATAGATGACCCCCAGTATGGCACATATTATATTGACCATGTGAACAGAAGACACAGTATGAGAATCCTGTCACGTGGCCAAGAAGCAACCTGTTACCCCAACTCAAGGTAATTAATATGTATTGTAAGAGATTTCAGTGCCTCATTAAAAATATTCATATTTATGGCATCAACAGTGCTCCTTTATTTTATTATGGTATATACCCTGTGGGGAGCAAGGGGCTAGTAACCCCTTCCCTGTATCTATTACTAAATGTAAAAGGAGAAACTTCGTTTTTTCCTTTGGGCCACCCCACTTTGGTGGGATATGGCCTGTTTTGTTGAAAGAAAGAAAGAAAGATATACCTGTGACGGTTTTGAGAGTTTTCCTACTCCCACTTCCCTGGTTAGTCAGGCTGCAGTCTGCTGGCCATATTCCATCACACCCTGGTTGATCTGGCACTTGGTGAGATACTGGTCCCAGTTTCATCTTGAAGACTTCTTCACATGTCCTGGCAGTATTTCTGATAACTTCATGTTTGGAGAAGCTTAAATTTATGATTTGGGTTCCTGGCTTTAAGTGAAACAAAGCTGAAGGGGGTGGGAGAGTTTCAGTGTGGAGAAATAAAGGGGATTAGGTCAGGGGGGTTTCAATAGATTAGAGTTTAAAGAAGGATAGCAAAAATTGTTGAAGGTAAGTTATGGCAAAAAAAGGGGGAAAAATTAAATGAAAAAAAATTTCAAGGATTATTTAGAGTAAAAAAAAGGGGTTTGGATGTGAAAAGTGGGTTATAAAAAGGCTTTTTTTGGCACCTAAAGAGAGAAGGGGTAAGAGAGGATTTTGGGAAATGTTGAGTGAGTGTGGGGGGAGTTTTAAACCAAGTGTGAAGTACGGGTTTTTGGGGGATTTCAAGCTAAAGGGGGTTTAAAATGTTGGGGAGGAGTATAGGAAATTTGGGGTGCCAGGGGAAAAAGGGAAAGGGGGACCCCCTTTAATTGACCCTAGGTGAAAGAAAGGGGTTTTTGGGTAAAAAGGGGAATACATTTTTTTATGAAAAAAAAGGAAAAATAAGTATACAAGGTATGATTAGCCCCGTAAAAAAGTATTTTTTTAAAGATTATGTTTTGGGTTGAAAAAAATTTGAGGGGTAGGCTTCGGATGTACATTTTTGAGGGCAACTGATAAAATCAGACATTATTTAGCTGTAGTTTTACATTTAAAGAGTAAAAAAAGAGGGGGACAAAAGGGAAAATGGCAACAACAAGTAAAGAGAGGTGAAGTGTATAAACTAAGGGGGGGAGAAGTTACAGTGAAAAATATAAGCATCTATTGGCAAAAAGGTGGGCGTGAAATTTTGAGTGGGGGGGGGGGGGGGGGGGGGGGGGTTAAGGGGTGTGAATATTTTTAAAAGGGGTGTATTAGAATGTGGGGCAGAAGTTGTAGTTATAGGAGGGTGGGTGCAGGAGGAAACAGGAGTGATTGGTGAAATGAAGTAAAGGTGTGATAAAAGTTATAAAGGTAGCTTATGAGAGGTTTTACAAAGCAAAGTGTTAAAAAGAAGAGCAGAGTATATGGAAGTAAAAGAAAGGTAAGAGAGTGCAAAAGGAGAGCAGATGATAGAGTGGGAGAGGCACTGTCAAAAATTTTGCAGAAAATGAAAATTTGGAGTGAGATAAACAAGTTAAAAAAGCCTGGGGAACGAATGGATTTGTCATTTTAAAAACAAAAGTAGGGGAGTTAGTAGATGGGGAGCTGGAGGTATTGGGTAGATGGCGGGAATATTTGAGGAACTTTTAAATGTCGATGAAGTAAGGGAGGCGGTAATTTCATGCACTGGGCAGGGAGGTAAAACATCTTTTAAGGAGTGAAGAAGAGCAGGATGTGAGTGGGGGGAATTTGCTGAGGCGTACATAGAATGACAGGGAGTAAAGCAACTGGAACTGGGGGGATCATGACAGAAATGTTAAAAGCAGGGGGGGATATAGTGTGGGAGTGGTTCGTATTTTTGTTTAATTAATGTATCAAACCATACCCCCGGTCGGGATTGAACCCGCGGTCATAGAGTCTCAAAACTCCAGCCCGTCGGTTAGCCACTAGACCAGCTAGCCACAATAAGATTCATCCAACTAGGTATATTTCTACACCATAGGGAAAGGGTTTGCGCAGGCACCACTGTGACCACAAATGCAAGTTTTTACAGACGAATCTTTCCAGCTAGCGTGGCCGTGACGAACTCTAGCTCAAGTCCCTTCACTGCCGTCAACATGACTCAAGAAATCGTAATGACTTGAGCTAGAGTTCGTCACGGCCAAAGCTAGCTGGAGATTCGTCTGTAAAAACTTGCATTTGTGGTCACAGTGGTGCCTGTGCTAACCTTCCTATGGTGTTAAATATACCTAGTTGGATGAATCTTATTGTGGCTAGCTGGTCTAGTGGCTAACGCGACGGGCTGGAGTTTTGAGACTATGACCGCGGGTTCAATCCCGGGCCCGGGGGGATGGTTTGGGTTTTCAATCGTGTCATTAAAGATTTCTTGAGTCAATAAATGTATGAAAGAGGGGGAAAATACCTAGGGATTGGGAGAGAGCTTGTATATCCCTTTATATAAAGGAAAGGGGACAAAAGATATTGTAAAAATTATAGGGGAATAAGTTTTTCTGAGCATACCCGGGAAAAATGTAAGGTAGGGTTATTATTGAAGGAATTAGAGGTAAGACAGAGAGAAGGATTGCAGATGAGCAAGGAGGCTTTAGAATGGGTAGGGGATGTGTAGATCAAGTGTTTTACATTGAAGCATATATGTGAACATATTTAGATAAAGGTAGGGAAGTTTTCATTGCACTTATGGATTTAGAAAAGGCATATGGTAGAGTGGATAGGGAAGCAATGTGGCAGATGTTGCAGGTATATGGAAATAGGTATGATTTTACTAAATGCTGTAAAGAGTTTTTATGAGAATAGTGAGGCTCAGGTTAGGGTGTGGGGAGAGAGGGAGATTACTTCCTGGTAAAAGTAGGTCTTAGACAGGGATGTGTAATGTCACCATGATTGTTTTAATATTTATAGATGGGGTTGTAAAAGAAGTAAATGCTAGGGCGTTGGGTAGAGGGGTGGGATTAAATTATGGGGAATCAAATACAAAAAGGGGGTTTTTACACAGTTACTTTTTGCTGATGATACTGTGCTTATGGGAGATTCTAAAGAAAAGTTGCTAAGGTTAGTGGATGAGTTTGGGAGGGTGTGTAAAGGTAAAAGTTGAAAGTGAACATAGATAAAAGTAAGGTGAAAGAGGTATCAAATGATTTAGATAAAGAAAAAATGGATATCACTTGGAGAGAGGGAGTATGGAAGAAGTGAATTTTTCAGATACAGTGGACCCCTGCCTTATGAACGCATCGCATTAAAGTTAAATCCTCCATATGAAGCATGAATGCAAAAAATTTTGCCTCACCTCACGATAAAAAACTCACCTTACGTGATTCGTCCCCGGGGCGCATTTCACGTGTGGTCTCAGCACCAGTGTTTACAAGCCAGCCAGTTGTGGTCGCATCTACGCATACATTCGGTACATTTCACATTATCCCCAGTGTTTTTAGTGCTTGTAACTGCAAAAAAAGTCACCATGGACCCCCAAAAAGCTTCTGGCCATCCCTGTGGTAAAAAGGGGAATTAGTATGGAATTGAAAAGAGAGATTAACCCTTAACCCTTTGGGGGTTGACAGGTCCTCTCAGAGACTTGTTCTCAGGGTCGGCCAAATTTCATAAAAAAAAAAAAATTATTATTTTATGAAAAGATAAAGAATCTTTTCCTAATCATAATGACACCAAAGTATGAAAATTTGATGGAAAACTTACGGAATTATGCTCTTGCAAAGTTAGTGGTCTCGACATGTTTACGCATCGGCGATTTTTGCCCACTTCGAGCCCTATTTTCGGCAATTCCAGTGTACTAGTCACAAAAACTAACTTTTGCTAGAACTC
>NW_026476412.1:0-10127 GCF_026875155.1 Cherax quadricarinatus
AAAAGGGGAAACCCGTCAAAACAATGAAATAGAGAAGGAAACACGTCCGAACCATTATATATGACAGTCCAGAACAATGAAACACGTCACGAAAACCCATCCAGAACAATGATATATGACAGGGAAACCCGTACAGAACAATGATATATGACAGGGAAACCCGTCCAGAACAATGAAATATGAGAGGAAAACCCAGCAAGAACAATGAAATATGACAGGGAAACCAGTCCAGAACAAAGAAATATGAGAACGAAACCCGTAAAGAACAATGAAATATGAGAACGAAACCCCTCTAGAAAATGAAATATGAAAAGGGAAAAACCCGTCCAAACAATGAAATATGGCCGGGGAAAAACCCGGCCAGAACAAGAAATATGACAGGGAAACCGGCCAGAACAATGAAATGTGACAGAGCAACCCGTATAAAAGAAGAAATATGACAGGTAAACGCGTGCAGAACAATGCAATATGACAGGGAAACCGCTTCAGAACAATGAAATAAGCAGGGAAACCTCTCCAGAGCAATGAAATATCAGAAGGAAACCCGTCCAGAAGAATGAAATGTGACAGGGAAACCAGTCAAGAACAATGAAATATGACAGGGAAACCCGTCCAGAACAATGAAATATTGCAGGGAAACCCGTCCAGAAGAATGAAATATAACAGAGAAACCCGTCCAGAACAATGAAATATGAGAAGGAAACTCGTCAAGAACAATGAAATATGACAGGGAAATCCGTCCAGAACAATGAAATATGACAGTGAAAACCCGTCCAGAACAATGAAATATGAGAAGGAAACTCGTCAAGAACAATGAAATATGACAGGAAAAAACGTCCAGAACAATGAAATATAACAAGAAAATCCGTCCAGAACAATGAAATGTTACAGGGAAACCCGTCTAGAACAATGAAACATGACAGGGAAACCCGTCTATTACAATGAAATATGACAGGGAAACCGGTCCAGAACCATGCGATATGAAAGGGAAACCGTCCAGAACATTGAAATATGAGAAGGAAACCCGTCCAGAACAATGAAATATGAGAAGGAAACCCGTCCAGAACCATGATATATGACAGGGAAACCCGTCCAGAACAATGAAATATGACAGGAAAACCCGTCCAGAACAAGGAAATATGAGAACGAAACCCGTAAAGAACGATGAAACATGAGAACGAAACCCGTCCAGAACAATGAAATATTACATGGAAAACCGTCCAGAACAATGAAACATGACAAGGAAACCCATCAAGAACAATGAAATATTACAGGGAAACCCGTCCAGAACAATGAAATATGAGAAGGAAACCCGTCAAGAACAATGAAATATGAGAGGGAAAAACCCGTCCAGAAATGAATGACAAGAACCCCCCCAGAACAATGAAATATTACAGGGAAACCCGTCCAGAACAATGAAATAAGACAAGAAAACCCATCCAGAACAATAAAATATGACAGGGAAAACCGTGCAGAATAATGAAATATGACAAGGAACCCCGTCCAGAACAATGAAATGTGACAAAGTATCATGTGGGAGTTCGAACACGTGGATTGGGTAAAGTAATACTCACGTAGGCTGGTAGTACGTATAATTACAGATAATGTGGGGAGCGCCCTTACAGCCGTAACCTATCTGCTCAATCTCCTAACACTGACTGGCCGCCCACAGTACCCATATGTGAGGGGGTCTTTGAATACTGCTAGGTCAGCACAATATGAGTTCAGACAGTGACTCAGGCAGAGACGGTTGGTAGTGAGTGAGTCAACTACTGGTACTGGTTACTGGTAACTGGTTACTACTACTGAGAGCTCGGCGACGCTAACGTATGTCGTCCCGACATACAACTAATACAAACTAGAGATGGCAGGTGTACGGCTTGGGCTGATTCTATACAATGTCAAAGTACACATCAATTAAACATTATAACATACATAAGTAGAACATTGGAATGGAAGCTTACGTAACTGAAACTGTAATGCAATACAAGGGTAATATAGCACAACTTAAAACTCAATTTTGAGATTACACAATAGAAGTGAAAAAAAAAAATTTGATCGATCGATCTGTATTCATGTGATCTACGGATTCTGAGGGAGGAATATATACAAAGAAAGAGTGTTTAACAGAAAGGCAGATTCGGTGCACTCAAATCAAGACTGTTAATTCCAGAATGCGGAGGAGAAACATGAACAAAAAAAAAAATTTCTTGAATACTGATAAGTTGATACTGTAATTATTCACTAACAGATTATTTACATTTAACCCCAACTCTGCTAGGGTGAATTGACATATGCGAATGGGTGTCATCTCTGGAGGATCAAACTCTGTAGCACTGGCTAACTCATGCTGTTTTTGAGGCAAATCTGAATTGGAAGTTACAAATGATACTTGAGGATTTCTAAATCCCTGTCGTGTACGTGGGGAATAACGACATTCAGGTTGATCGTCTGACTGATATCAAGGAAGAGAGTACAGGATCAGGAGTTTTGTCAGAGTCTGTCACATTAATCTGGGTTGGAACATCGTTATCATCACATACTAATTTCATATGTCAAAATGCGATTCTTTATACTGGCCAGTACTAAATCTCTTAACCTTATACTTATTACCAGTGATATGTTCAACTACTCGATAAGGACCAACAAACTTTTGATCAAGCTTTGGCATTGCAGACGTTTTGTTAAAGTTAACCAGCATAACTCTCGAACCTATTTTGGGATTTTGGAGGGCTTTGCTCGAGTGTTTGCGACTCATGAAAATTTCTTGCTTGTTGATTTATGAAGTGTTTCACGGATTCTTCTAAAAACATTTTTGAGCTAAGCTGGTACGAGTTGCTATGAAATCATCAGGGTTGTAATTTGGTTTCGGATTAGAATATAACAACTCATAAGGCAAACGTTTATCTACACCATACAATGCATAATGTGGAGTGTCACCTATAGAAACATTGTAAGCAGAATTTATAGCACACTGCACATCAGGTATAACTTCATCCCAAGTTTCACTGCTGGGATTGATAGTGGCTCTCAAGACATCAAGTATTTTTTTTGGTTCGTTCCGCTAACCCATTGCTGGCAGGATGATGAGGAACAATGGTGGATTTAGAGATCTTGTACAAGGTGCAAAAAAATTTTCAAGAATTTCATTACAGAATTCACCTCCATTATCTGTTACTAGGGACTTAGGGGTGGTATGCCTGCAAAATAATGCGTTCTTTAAACGCTTTAGCTACTGTCTCGGCAGTCTATCTGCAATAGGAACTAACTCACAATATCTAGTGAAATGGTCTACCATAACACACAGATGTTTGTTACCTTGGGGGGAAAACATTGGAAATTAGTTAACAAATCTAGCGCAACCTTCCCCGGTTCGCTAGTAGTTGGATATAACTTGGATTGGATTAGGACCATTAGCTTTACCTTTATGTTGCATGCAGACACTACATTTCTTACAACTCAGAAATATCAGTTGCCATACGAGGCCAAAAGTATTTCAATCTGGCTTGTTTTGTGAACGATCCATACCGGGGTGTGCAACACCTGGTACATCGTGAACTAGCTGTAAGGCTACATTCACTAGTGACTGTGGAATTACTAACTGGTATACTCTTTTGCTAGGAGTACCACTCGGCTGTTCGATACAGTAATTCTTGGTTCATGACAAAGTCACTGATGGGTGCTGGTGGCTTCACAGTCAGAATAAGATCTTCCTGGAGCGGGAAAACGAATCACACCAGACCACATGGGATCTGTTCGTTGAGCATTCTTTACATCTTCAGCACTAAATGGAGGGGTCTGCAGTTACTATACTAACATGTCGCGATAAGGCATCTGCGACTACATTTGACTTGCCGGGTAAATGTCAAAGGGGGGATTGAACTCTTGGATAGTCAAGGCCCATCAGCAAACCCTTCCAGTAGGTTGTTTGTTCTGGAAAAAAAGGGTATCAGTGGACACGGTCTGTCAGACATGAACAGAGTACTGTAAATAATTTCCTCGGAAGTGCTTTAAAGACCCTACATTGCTAAAGCTTCTTGCTCATTACTGTATAATTACGTTCAGCCTTCGTAAGGACTCGGCTAGCAAATGCAACTGCGTTGTACTTGCCATCGGTCTTCTGAGCTAGTACGGCACCTATGCAAATTGAACTAGCATCAGTTGTCAGATAGAAGGGCTTAGAAAAAACTGGAAATTTCAAAATTGGAGCAGATGTTAGCTTTTCTTTTAGAGTTTGGAATGGCCTTCTTGACGAAGGTCCAAACAAAAGGAGCATCTTTCTTAAGCAACTCAGTTAGAGGAAACAGCTATGGAAGAAAAATGGCAATGAAAGATCTATAAAAACCTGCTAAGCCCACAAAGGATCTTACGGTATCAGCAGTTTTTGGAGTTGGAAAATTTTAGTACTGCAGTTACTTTACTTTGGTCAGTCGTAACCCCTCTAGGAGTGACACGTGGGCCAAGAAACTTAATTTCTGATCTGAAAAAAATTTACATTTAGACAGTTTGATCTTTAAATTGGCTTCTTCAAGCTTACCCAAATACTACATCAAGTCTTTTCAAGTGTGTATCCCGTCTTTTAGACATGACGATTACGTCATCTAAGTACACCATAAGTGCATTACCTATGAGACCTCTAAAGAATATTAGTCCCTGAAACCTTGAGAACGTGATAGGGAAGATCGTAATCCAAACGCCATACGGAGGAAGTGATAATGACCTGTAGGAGTGGGAGAATGCAGTTACTCTTGGCTGTCCTCGTGAAGGGGGGACTTGCCAAAACCCTTGTAAAAAAATCTAGGGTTTTAAAAAAACTTGTTATCTCCGATATTACGTAAAAAATCACCCATACAGGGAGTGGAAAGCGACTGGAAAAGGTTTTTCGCGTTTAACTTCCTAAAATCAATCACTGGGCGCCAAGTACCATCCTTCTTTGGTACTAGTATCAAGGGTGCATTCCAAGGGGAATTTTCTAGGTGCAATAACTCCATCATCAAGCATTTGATTGATCAATTCTTCTGCGACAGCAACTTGGAATGAGGCCTTCTGTAAGCAGGTATGTAGATAGGTCTAGTACCAGGTTCAAGTGGAATACGATGGGACAATAAGTTCGTTTATACCATCTTCTCACCTGGTAAAGCAATGGCTGTAAAGACGTTTGTTCAACAATCAACAAACGCTTTTACTTCATCTGAGAAGTCAGTTTGGGGGCAAGTCTTTCTCCTCAACTGGTGGAACAGATTGATCCAGTGAAGTGGATGAGGTCTCCCCGGTTTGAAATAGCACCGACCCACTGTCAGGGACAACTCATCCTCTACCTGAACAGGGTAAGGGATAGTGAACAAGGTCAAAAAGATTGGTGTTTGCTCTGAGGCAACACGTGACCAGAAGTGTTGGCCAGGAAGAAATGGATCTTACTATCTCTTACAACATGTAAGGATGGTTCAACAAATAGACCTTTTACTTTGCAGGAATCACTGTCAACTAGGACGTTATCACCATCTGGAACACTGGAGCAACTACAGACACTCTAGTGAGAGCACTAGCCGCAACAGAGACGTCTTTCTGCAGACGGCATGTGACATCAACAAGAGATGGATTACTAAATTTTCAAGTAATCGTTTTCTGACAAGGCATCCCCTGTGGAGAAACTACTACTCGAACTAGCAGTCATTGCAGGGATAGGTTGTTCACTCAAGGCAATCTGAGTGTCCTCGGACACTTGAGGCATCGGACTATCCTGCAAGTCTGAAGGTATAGGTGGAACACTGATAGGAGTGACAGAATTACCAGTGCCTGACCGCTTGGGTACGCTACTGGAGAATGCATTAGCTTGTAAGGACTTAATCCGTACATCATACTCTGCAGCAGTATAACAGATTTCTGATCCAAGCTGGTAACCCCAGAATGGAACGATCAAGTCGTCAATTTGGGCATGCCATCGATAAGGGTCGAGCACAATGCGTAAGTCTCGCATGGAAGCAAAGCCCAGCAGAAAGTCACCAGGGAAAGTAATCTGGTCGACAACAAGGAAGGAAGCAGTGAAGTTTCTACCTTGGATAGAAAAGGTTAGGGAAGTCCGACCTCGGACACGCAGGTGAGAACCAGCTACTCCACTAAGGGAGGACACATGAGTCGGTTCTACGAGAAGGACATGTCGTAACTGCTTATCCTTAAACAAACTAGACCTAATAATATTGACTTGCGCATCAGAGTCCATGAACAAATGAACGGGCGCATTATGAACAGAAAAATGAAATATGAGAAGGAAACCCGTCCAGAACAAGGAAATATGAGAAGGAAATCCGCCCAGAACAAGGAAATATGAGAGCGAAACCCGTAAAGAACAATGAAATATGAGAAGGAAATCCGTCCAGAACAATGAAATATGACAGGGAAACCCGTCCAGAAAAACGAAATATGAGAAGGAAACCCGCCCAGAACAATGAAATATGAGAGGGAAACCCGTCCCTAACAATGAAATATGAGAAGGAAACCAGTCCAGAACAATTAAGTATGAGACGGAAACCTGTCCAGAACAATGAAATATAACAGGGAAACCCGTCCAGAACAATGAAATATGACAGGGAAACCCGTCCAGAACAATGAAATGTGACAGGGAAACCCGTCCAGAACAATGAAATATGACAGGGAAACAATCCAGAACAATGATATATGAAAGGGAAACCCGTCCAGAACGATGAAATATGAGAAGGAAACCCGTCCAGAACAAGGAAAAATGAGAACGAAACCCGTAAAAACAGTGAAATATGAGAACAAAACCCGTAAAGAACAATGAAATATGAGAACGAAACCAATCAAGAACAATGAAATATGAGAAGGAAACCAGTCCAGAACATTGAAATATGAAAAGGAAACCCGTCCAGAACAATGAAACATGAGAGGGAAACCAGTCCACAACAATGAGATATAAGAGGGAAACGCGTCCAGAACAATGAAATATGACAGGAAACCTCCAGACAATGAAAAATGGAACGAAACCCCTCAAAACAATGAAATGTGAGAGGAAACCCGTCCAGGACAATGAAATATGACAGGGGAAACCCGTCAGAACAATGAAATATGAGAGTGAAACCCTCCAAAACAAAGAAAATATGAGAGGAAACCCGTCCAGGGAAAAAGGAAATGAGAAGGAAACACGTCCAGGAGAATGAAAATGACAGGGAAACCAGTCCAACAAATGAAATATGACAGGGAAACCAGTCCAGAACAATGAAATATGAGAAGGAAACCCGTCAAACAATGAAACTTGAGAGGGAAACACGTCCAGGGGAAAAATGAAATATGACAGGAAACCCCTCAAAAACAATGAAATATGGAAGGAAACACGTCCAGAACCATTAATATGACAGTCCAAACATGAAAACACTCACGAAAACCTCCAGAACAATGATATATGACAGGGAAACCCCTACAAACAATCTGATTGGGATACTGAAAACTTACTTACTTATTACTTACTTAATAAACCAGACTAATTTGTACAAAAATTAAAAAATTTCACACACCTGAACTCACACAAAACAACACTGCAACACAATTCACTAGTAAGAGTCAGTTAGGCAAGGTACAGAGTCAAGTCATCTGTGGCAGCACAAGTGTCTATTCATTGTTCCTGTCTTGAGCTAATATCAGCCAGAAATTTTTAATGAGAAATAACGCTGTTGTTTTTATCTGTGTTCATTCAAAATACAGCATTAATAGCAACAAATTGTGCAAACAATGCTTGGTACTAAACTGGTGGTTTTGTTCAGACATGTACAACTGGAAGAAAGCTGGATCAATTACCAGTATTCCTTACATGATTTATTACCAACAGTAATGTTTTCTTAGATGACTGAAAAATAATAAGAACAGCAAAGTTTTTAATGTTAATATTCAGCAAGGCGATTAACACAGGAAAAACATCAACATTCTTGACTTCGACGATAATATAAGATTATCACTCGTTTATGTTTCTGAAGAGGATTAGTGATTAATTAATTAAAAGTGAAGGAATAAGATAAAACGCAATTAAACGAACACAACAGGTGAAGATAAAAGATAAAACGCAATTAAACGAACACAACAGGTGAAGAAAGAATACAGATGAAGAAATAAGATAAAACGCAACACAACAGATGAAGAAACAATACATGTGAAGAAATAAGATAAAACGCAACACAACAGATGAAGAAACAATACAGATGAAGAAATAAGATAAAACGCAACATAACAGATGAAGAAACAATACAGGTGAAGAAATAAGATAAAACGCAACACAACAGATGAAGAAACAATACAGGTGAAGAAATAAGATAAAACGCAACACAACAGGTAAAGAATCAATACAAGGGAAATTGTTGGATGTACTACAGGTGAAGACGTAACTTTATCTGATATATAGACATAAAGGAGTAATGTGATCCACAGATAAAGGAATATTATGTAAAAAGGGAACCTCGAAAACAAGATTTTAAATAAAAAGAACAGGTGAAAGAACAAGATAAACAGTAGATAGTGAAAGATGAACTAGATATGAACTACAAGAGAAGGTGTGAGATAAGCAACAGGTGACACTATAAAGTGAACTTTAGGTAAAATAATAAGAAAATAGAACTATACACAAAGAAAAAATAAATGAAAATAAATAAATGTAAGTAAATGTAAGAAAAAAGGGAAGAACTTCGATCATCTCAAGAATAAGATATAAAGAATAACTGGTCAGCTACAGTGAATAACTGAATAACTATTATTTTCACACACAAAAAATGCAAATGTTTGCACTCTTCATTAATCATATTTATTCACTTTCCCCAAACAAATATTTTAAACGAGACTTTGTGATGAATGGTTTGAAAAACCGACAAGTTGAAGATTGAGACACTTATGCAACATATGGGAATCTTTATTCAGGAAACGTTTGGGCCACACAGTGGCTTCATCAGTCCAATACAAATTAGAAAGGCGTAAGGAGAGGAGGAGTTTGAGGTAATCAGTCCCTCAGCAAGAAGTTGATGTGTTCAGTTAATCAATCTTGGACTGAACACATCGACTCCAGGCTGAGG
The DNA here is from genome assembly GCF_026875155.1 of Cherax quadricarinatus. Lineage (NCBI taxonomy): Eukaryota > Metazoa > Arthropoda > Malacostraca > Decapoda > Parastacidae > Cherax > Cherax quadricarinatus. The sequence continues at coordinate 9,069 of NW_026476412.1, forward strand.
GACTGATTACCTCAAATCCTCCTCTCCTTACACCTTTCTACTTTGTATTGGACTGATGAAGCCACTGTGTGGCGAAACGTTTCCTGAATAAAGATTCCCATATGTTGCATAAGTGTCTGAATCTTCAGACGAGACTAAATAAGTTTTCAAAGGAAAATTTAATGTCTCTGGTAAAATCAGACCTTTTACAAGAAGAATTATAAATAAAGACGTTAAATGAGTGAAACTAATCGGAGAACATAAAACAAGTACATATATAAATAGAAGAGATAACCAGGTAGCTGAGACCTGACGTCAATTCCTACTACTGGAGAGAGTTTACCTGGAGAGAGTTACGGGGGTCAACGCCCCCGCGGACCAGTCTGTGACCAGGCCTCCTGCTGAATCATGAAAAAAACTGTATAGTATCTTAAATATTTACTGGCGTTATAAACGCCATCACAAGTAAACACGCAAGTACACACACACACACACACACACACACACCCCCACACACACACACCACACACACACACACACACACACACACACACACACACACACACACACACACACACACACACACACAAACACACACACAAAGACAGGCAACACACACACACACATAGACAGGCAACACTCACACACATGAACAGGTAACACACACACAAATGAACAGGTAACACACACACACACACACACACACACACACACACACACACACACACACACACACACACACACACACACACACACACACACACACACACACACATGGACATGTAATATACACGTACATGATCAGGTAACACACATTAAAGATTAAGTTCAATCGCAAACTTCTGTACCTCTGCACTAACAGTCGATGGATGGAAAGAAATGGGGCCAGAATCCTTGATGAACAACCTTTCCTAGATGTCCTCATTCACAAAGTAGATAACTATTTACAGTAAACCTACAAACAAAAATGTTCTCACCCACTTTTATTCCAGTCAAGAATCTAAGACGAATAGAGGCATCATCATCGGATCTTTCCTAAGAGCATAATACCGAATTTGTATCCTAGTTTTAGAGGGAGAA
>NW_026476413.1:0-2500 GCF_026875155.1 Cherax quadricarinatus
AACTGGGATCGGCAGGCCAAAATCAATCCAATTTTTTCTCTCAGCATGAAATGACCAGCGTCTAAAGTTTAAGTAAGTTTTATTTAAAGTCTGCGTACATATCAATTTTAGTTTACAGTGGTCTTATGGGCACATGAAAGTACATTATGTAGGTTTAACCCAGGATAACCCAGTCAAGCCAAACTCTGTGACTTACTTCTGACCAGACCAGACTTTCTCCAGTTATTCCACACAAACCAGTTTGATTAATAAAATTGATTGACGTAAAGTCAATCAGGACCCTAATATTAAGGTGGAGATCCAGTTGAGGAGAACACACACATATATATGGACCAGTAGGCCTGCTGCAGTGCTCCTCAATTCTTATGTGTGTGGGAATGGTTAATTTAGAAATATCTGCCTAGTATGGGGCAGTAGGCCTGCTGCGGTGTTCCTCATTTCTTATGTGGGTGGGAATGATTGATTTAGAGAAGGACCTGCTTAGTATGGGCCAGTAGGCCTAGTGCAGTTCTCCTCCATTCTCATGTTCTTATCAGCGCTAAAAGTTTGAAGTCGACTAGATGATGCATTCCCCAGTTGCTTCACAGAATTTGCCTACACGAAGATAATACCCGAAAAAAATAATCCATTTCAAACGACGCATCAGCCACTAAAAAAAAAAAAAACTAATCTTAATCAGGGAGGAAAAACGCTAAACCCGCAAGGGGTAATGCAGCGCCTGCGTATGGGAGGTATTCCGATTCGATACGAGGGGAAGATAAGTCCAGCAGTCCTCTGGATCAAGAGCCCCTCGCAAGGCATCAAGGGCAGCCTCTTTCAGGAAGCGTAATTCAATTATATGATGTAAACTGTTATTATATCACTTCGAGATTAAAAAATGGAAAAATGGCGCCCGCCACACTCCATGAAACACCAGCCTTCTTCTAAGATACAATAAGGTTCAAACTTTGAAGGCGATCACGAGTAGTTTTTTTTTTTTTGTTAGGTTAACGCATCTCCAGCCCTTGTTTTCTAGAAGAAGAATGCACTTACATAACACAAGCCTTTACACGTCTTCAGTTCCCATCTTTCTTCATCCGAGATTGCAGACTCAAGGCACAAGCTATCCTCAACAAACCGCCCATGGAACAGCCCCCAAAACAGTTCATAGTACTCCCATGTGGCGATGTTGCCACGAATACTCGCCGGGCACTTGCTATGAGTAACATCAACGTTTCCACCATAAACACATCCTCTATCAAAGACCTCACTACTAAACGCAGCCCCACACCTCTAACTTCTACAGCAGGCGTCTACACTATCCCCTGTGGGTTCTGTCCCAAGAAATATGTAGGCGAGACAGGCAGAGATCTTGCAGTCCGCCTGAATGAGCATCGAAATGCCTCTAACAGAGACGATGTAAGGTACGCCTGTGTCCTCCACAGAGACTCCACGGGGCATTTGATGAACTGGAACGAGGCACAACTGGTTCTCACCGAACAGACCTCAGACGCCGACGGTGCCTAGAAGCCTCACTAATCACCGTCAAACCCACACTATAGAACGCAACACTGGAAACTACAAAATTTCAAAAACATTGGCATACATGATATTTAAGCAGCACCAACCCAACAACACAGGAGTCACATGATTTCATCGTCTACTGGTCCTCATCATAGGCAGAGGTTGTTTTGATAAGGACCTGCCTCGCATGGGCCAGTAGGCCTTCTACAGTGTTCCTCCATTCTTATGTTCTTATGACTTTCCTCAGGTCACGTGCGTCACATCTCACTCTCCGCCTATATATATAATGTCTTTCTACCTCTGTATGTTAGAAGTGATCAAGGTCCCAGGACCGAAACGTTTTCTAATAAATATGTTATAGTGTTTGCTTACGTCTTTCTAAACCAGAGAACAAGGTACAACATTACAGTGACTTGGAACAATACACAAATAACCCGAACGTTGGAGAGAGAGGCTTATATTGACGTTTCGGTCCGACTTGAACCGGTCCAGATCCGACCGAAACGTGGTCGCCTCTCTCTCTCCAATGTGCAAGTTATTTATGTAAAGTTATCTCATGGAAACCAGTTTTGAGAATGATCTATGTAAAACTGAAGAGAGGTCACCAACACTAGTCATAAGTTCCACGAACCTTCACCTGGGAATAGTTGATGTGGGTTGAAAATTTGAAGCCGATCAGATAAGGCGTTCTGAAGCTATTAAGGAGAGTCACGGAGGAAGTTAGTGGTAGAGTAGAACACTGCAGCTAACAATATGGCGGCTCCGTCAACAAGTTTTGAAGGCCTCACTAAACTCGTGAAAATTAAAAATCTTATAAAAACTCTTAAGTTTTTAATATTTCTCAGTTTTCTCTTTTTGCAGTTTTATTTTTTAAAATTCTAAATAATCCTCATAAATAATAACACAGTTTTTAAACGAAATATCAGTTTGATAAAACACTGAACGTGTTTGCTCGGATTTTATCCTCTTTCCTGCAACATTGCAAGCTGTTAGGTAA
>NW_026476413.1:5000-10496 GCF_026875155.1 Cherax quadricarinatus
GCGGACCAGGCTGGTGGTGGTGTCAGGAGGCACAGCGTGTGGCCGGCCATATGTGCGTCCTGGGCTAGGCTAGCTGGCAGCCACTCACTGGAGGGAGGGTAGGAGTAGGCTGCTTGGGTAGGCTAGCACCCAGCCACAACTATTGTGCATTATCTGTTTCCTGACATATCGTCGCCTTCCCGGCCATAACCCGCGGTGCCGCAGCCACAGGCCGCACAAAAACAGCCTCTACGATAGCCCGCCACTGTGACAATATTCTAAAAACAACAAATTATTGGAAAGTGTGTTACAATGCAAAAGCTAATGTATTCGCCGTGCACCTGTTTCGTGCTGCTGGCGCGCCTGATCAACCAACAGCGGCCAATCACCTGAGTGTTTCACCCCTGCCGACTTTCCAGTTCCACAAGGAGCGTTCTTATTGGCCGGAAACCGTGGCACAGGCCGGCGATTGGCTGGGAGGCGGCGTGCGCGCGCACCGTGTATCGCCTATGGTCCCCTGATAGATCAATATGATTGGGAGGTGTGCCTGGAGAATCTGGTCTCGTCTTCTTATAAAACAGTATCTGCGAGAATAACTCTATTAGTCAGTTTTCGTTTGGTTATAGCTTGTCAGACACAGGCTAAAGAGTCGAAGCTAAGTTGATTTGCCGTAACAAACTTTGTTTTCTGCCACCAGGCCTCCAGTTGCGGGCGGGCATTATTCCCCTCCTGATCTGTCTCCTGTTCATTCATCCAGATTTAAATCATTCGCAGTGACTGGTAATCGCCCAGAACGGCACAGTTGATAGCGCGGTGTACTTTTACTGGACCTAATTGGTGGCAGTGTCAATGGCGGGGTTGACTCGGTGAGTTGGCTCTGTGAACTGTGCTTGTGCGGTGCTTGTGGCCCTCCTGGAGGAGACAGGTGCCCCTGGCGTGGCCCTCCTGGAGGAGGCACGTGCCCCTGAACACTGTGCTACAACTGCCTCAGGTCTGGACAGCCCAGAGAACTACCTCGCCTACGCGGGTCCTCCTGCCGGCGGCGTTGCTGGCTCCTTACGCCCCTGGGAACACAATATCGGCAAGATTTCGCTACCGGCGGGCACCACCTGGCCGCTGGGCCTGGGGCGGGCACCCGTGGACGTGGGCGTGGGGCTGGGCGGGGGCGGCGTGCACCTCCAGCGTCACGAGGTCAAAGAGGAGGTGGGCGGCCTCATGGACGTCGGTGACCGCGGTGAAAAACGAAAGGTGGAAGATTTTTCCACCCTGTACAGCCTAGACCACGGGCCCACGGCAGCCGCCACGCCCTCCCACGGGCCCACCACGCCCCCTCGCTCACTACCTGAACAGACAGGTGAGAAATTTACCTGCCATTATACAGGTGAGAACACATTCTGTTTCCATACAGGCAGGGAATAAATTCTCAACATTTTTTCCCTTTCGATTAAAGACTGTTAGTGGTTAGAGGTTATATATTATATATATATTATATATATATATATATATATATATATATATATATATATATATATATATTATAATTTATATATTATATATAATATGTTTTAACTAAAAGCGTTATAGATTAGGATTGGTTTAAAGCCTATCGACTGCACAAGGATAACTGAGAAAGTACAAATCGTGTTCACCACCAGTCAAAAATACTTTAATCTAGCCTAAAATAGGGATTTAAGCTCTCAACGTATATACACCGAGGTATACACCTCTCTCTACACATTATCTACCGGCTAGAAATACCAATCCTTGTTAGGATCAACCAGACTCGCACGCCTTAGAACGTGGCCCCAAACGATCTCTGGGAACACAAATATGAAACAATACTGGATCACCACCAGCAGCCTGACTAACTATGGATGTTGCCGTGATTGGCAAATGGAGGAGTGAGCCTCCATCACTCCTCGCGCTACAGGGAATCCTCGCGGGTTTAGCGCGTCACTGCTCAAGGTTCCAGACTAAAGCCATATATTATTGGTAATACTTAATATTCTTTTACATTGTTGCCAGAGAAGAAACACTCGTTAACTACATGACAATGTTGCCAGACAAAAAGCACTCGTTGTTTTAAACATAACACTGTTGCCGGACAAGAAGCACTTGTTAAACTACATGACAATGTTGCCACACAAGTGCTCGTTAAACTACACGACAATGTTGCCACATAAGGAGCACTCACTAACCTACGTAACAATCTAGCAGCAGTTAACAGTATTCACAACTAAATCAACTCATAAAAAGTCAAGAGGAAGAATACTTGATGATTATACATTTTTTTTTCACGTTTACGGGGGCTCGAACAGGGGTTCAGAAATCACAAACCTTCCGCTACACCGCTCCCTGTTGACTTACTACATTACAGTAGCGTTTCCCCGTCAATAATAATAATAATAATAATAATAATAATAATAATAATAATAATAATAATAATAATTCCTGATCTATCTCGTGTCTCAGGGTATTCTTCAACTGAAGTTCCTGAAGTTTCAGCCTTTCTTAATCGGCAAGGTTCGTTTTAATAAAGTTAAGCGCGTACTAATTTGTCTAGTTACGAAAATCTGTCGTCACATTACGATTATTATTATTATTATCATAATTAAGCGCTAAACCCACACCGCAGCTTACACATTACGAAATTCCTAGATTTCTTTTTTTAAATAATAATGAAGGACGCTCTTTCCTATTATATATATATATATATATATATATATATATATATATATATATATATATATATATATATATATATATATATAATTAAGCTATATTAAGTTACATAGTTTAATGGTATTACATTATTTTATTTAAGGTTTTGATACAAAATAAAAAAGAAATACCAAGATAATTATCGTAAATATATCGAAACAAGTTGAAATTTTGGCGACAATCAAATTCCAATTCGGTTGAAAGTCCACAAACTCAAAACTGTTTAAACAAAATAAACACATATGAATACTTTGAGTAATTATGTTGTGTGGACAGTACCTGGTATTGTATAACTTGTGTGGACAGTACTTGGTATTGTGTAACTGTATTGTGTGGACAGTACCTGATATTGTATAACTTGTGTGGACAGTACTTGGTATTGTGTAGCTATTGTGTGGACAGTACCGGGTATTGTGTAACTGTATTGTGTGGACAGTACCTGGTATTGTGTGACTGTACTGTGTGGACAGTACCTGGTATTGTGTGACTTGTGTGCCCAGTACCTAGTATTGTGTGACTATGTTGTGTGGACAGTACCTGGTACTGTGTCATTGTACTGTGTGGACAGTATCTAGTATTGTGTGGACAGTACCTAGTATTGTGTAACTGTATTGTGTGGACAGTACCTGGTATTGTGTGACTGTGTTGTGTGGACAGTACCTGTTATTGTGTGATTGTGTTGTGTGGATAGTACCTGGTATTGTGTGACTGTTGTGTGGACAGTACCTGGTATTGTGTGACTATTGTGTGGACAATACCTGGTATTGTGTGACTGTGTTGCGTGGACAGTACCTGGTATTGTGGCTGTGTTGTGTGGACAGTACCTAGTATTGTGTGACTGTGTTGTATGGACAGTACCTGGTATTGTGTAACTGTATTGTGTGGACAGTACCTAGTATTGTGTGACTGTGTTGCATGGCTAGTACCTAGTATTATGTGACTGTGTTGCATGGCCAGTACCTAGTATCATGTGACTGTTGTGTGGACAGTACCTGGCATTGTGTGACTGTGTTGCGTGGCCAGTACCTAGTATTGTGTGACTGTTGTGTGGATTATACCTAGTTTTGTGTGACGTTGTATGGACAGTATCTAATACTGTGTGACTATGTTGTGTGGACAGTACCTAATATTGTGTGACTTGTGTGGACAGCACCTAGTATTGTGACTTGTGTGGACAGTACCTAGTATTGTGTGACTTGTGTGGACAGTACCTAGTATTGTGACTTGGGTGTACAGTACCTAGCATTGTGTGACTTGTGTGGACAGTACCTAGTATTGTGACTTGTGTGGACAGTACCTAGTATTGTGTGACTTGTGTGGACAGTACCTAGTATTGTATGACTATTGTGGGGCCAGTACCTGGTATTGTGTGACTGTGTTAGGTGAACAGTACCTAGTATTGTGTGACTGTGTTGTATGGACAGTACCTAGTATTGTGTGACTGTTGTGGGAACAGTACCTAGTATTGTGTGACTTGTGTGGACAGTACCTAGTACTGTGTGACTGTGTTGTGCAGACAGTACCTAGTATTGTGTGACTTGTGTGGACAGTACCTAGTACTGTGTGACTGTGTTGTGCGGACAGTACCTAGTATTGTGTAGCCAGCACCTAGAATTGTGTGATTGTGTTGTGTAGCCAGCACCTAGTACTGTGAATGTGTCGTGTGGCCAGCACCTAGTATTATATGACTTGCGTGGCCAGTTCCTAGTATTGTGTGACTGTTTGTTCAGCCAGTTCCTAGTATTGTGACTGTGTTGTGTGGACAGTACCTAGTATTGTGTGACTTGTGTGTGGACAGTACCTTGTACTGTGTGACTGTTGTGACTAGGCACCGAGAAGCCTAGTCTCTCCCAAAGTTAAACTGCTTGTTTAAACCAGCAGTAAACAGCAAAGTACATTATTTCCTTCCTGTCGGAATTTACAACACACAAACTGGAAACTAAATGGTCCGGTACATGCGTTTCGGTATGTCCTGGACCATTAACAACACGTTTCCGTACTTGTCTCAATTACAACACAGTTCAGTGCTTCTCTGGACCATCATCAGCACTTTTCGGCACATTTTAGATCATTAAATCAAAATGGTTAAAACTCTGATCATAATTTTTAAAGGGGTGGAGGGGTAAGCCAGCGGAAGGCCCCAGTCAAATGGCCAGAAGCTCGAACGGCGCGTCATAATCTAAGACCCGAGTCAGGAAACACCTGTCCTGTTTCCTGAGGAACCATACCTAACCTAACCGTGGCTCATTATCAAAATGTTTTGTTACGTTCTGGGTCATTATTAAAATATGATATATTGGCAAGTATTCCAGCCACGCCAGCATTCTTCTTTACCTTCCGAAACGTCTATTCTCACCTTTTCGATTAACCTTAGACATAAAATCAAATTTTGCTATCTTGTGGTTCCTCTTGACCTCTCAACCGACTTAAAGGATGAACTAGACTCGATACGGCGCACGCTCTCAGTGCCCCTATAAACCTCAAAACAAGATGAAACCGTTACTTTGACGGAATTATATTGAATAGAATCTACAGCTAGGTTATTTTTAAAATCCACATTCGTCTATACATTAGGGTGACCCGAGAAAAGAGGAAACACTTTCGCCGTCGATTATCCAATTGAGTGTCTGGCTAGAAGTGTGTTTACTTCAGAGTTCAGATGACACTCTGAATTGTAACATCCCCGCTCCTCCTCCAGAGTACAGGTATTGTAGTACCCCCAACCCCTCCAGGACTCAAGTCCGGCTAACCGGCCGTAACTTTCAAATTATTTGGTTTAATCAACACAGTTTTAAA
>NW_026476420.1:0-7500 GCF_026875155.1 Cherax quadricarinatus
AATTTTCAGAGTTTTTTTTGCCTTTCAAAGGAAAAAAAACAAAAAAAAACTTCCTTCACTTGAACTCTTCCATCCTCCATTTGCAAGTACCTGATAACTACTGACATTTGGTCAGTGTGTGTCACATCTGGTGTACTGTCAAACATAACGCTGTAGTGTACAGCTCTCTTGATATCAGTAACGAGTTTCTCTTTGACTCGATTTGCCAGAACACTTAAAAACCATTTTGAGTTGATGGCGAGAGATACGAAACTGATGACCTGTGTTCACTTGAGCTGCACTTCGTCTCATTAGGTGCTCTTTTATCAGAGGATCATACTTAGCTATTAATTAAACCATCTCAAGAAGTTTCCTTATTTGAGAGAATTCGTCCTCCCTGTGTCCGCGAAATGCTAATTTTCTGTTTAGCCAGAAACAGTTAATCTCGAGCAACCTTACAATTTTTCCTTCCACCTTTTCTTCTGGTTTTTCCATTGAAACAATTATTTCTGCATCAATGTTTTGTTCACCTTAAACCGGGTTTTGCCATGGTTTTCCAATTCTCGAGGCAACGTAGGTTTTTCATCAAAAAGTTTCATGATTGTGTACTTTTGGGTTCAGCTTCCCCCATATTTGATACCCAGTCACAACTTTGATGTTATACTTGTAACACTAAGGTAAACAATCTACAGCAGTAACAGTATAATTTCCCACTGACTGGCGAGTATACCATCCATGATCGCAAACTTTCTCACAATTCTGCATCTGTTTGTAGAACCATTCTTTAGAAAGCTGACGCTCATCGCCTTTTGCATTTTTTCTCTTTGTAACACGAAAAGGGCCATCCTTGTTCTGATAAACATAACTACCTTTTGATGATTTCAATCCGGGAAATAGTCTGGAATTAATTTTCAAGAAAAAACGTCACAATCGATGCTAACCCAACCTTATTCCCTTCATTACTCTCGCTTATATTATCATTGAAAGGGGTCAGAATCGACATCAGTGTTATCAGTTCAGATAGAACCAAAATGAGATTACTTTTTCGAGTTACATCCAGGAGGCCCCTTCGATTTTTACATTCCATTAGGCATGATATTATATCAATGATCTGAAAAAAGAATGCCAGGTTCACCGTTTTGGTTCTATTGAATATTCGGTAATTTTTAATGGTGACAAAGAAATAAATGGTGCCAATTTTATTATCCTACTGAGGATGAAATGAAGTTAGGAAAGGAAATAAGTGGGTTAAGTTCAGATGAAATTAAGACTACCATTAATAACTTTGTTTCATGATGCATTTAATTTTTTCAATAGAACCTAATTTTTGGATATTTAACTCAGACTCTAACCAGAATGAGAGCAAAGCAGAAAAAATTATGCCTACTTTCCAATTAATTGGAAAGTAGGCATAATGGATGTAATACTAATGTGTACCATATTATTTGGTAAGACTCCTGGCCCTATAGGCTTTACTCCACAAGAATTGGTAACAAGGCATGGTTAAAATGGATATCATTAAATAACAAAAAGGCACAATACCGTGACTGGAGCAATACACAAATAACCCGCACACAGGAGAGAGGAGCTCACGACGACGTTTCAGTCCGACTTCGACCATTTACAAAGTCTCACTAACAGAAAGCACGAACGAACGAACGTTAACAGAAAGCAGAGGGAAAGGTAGTATATATAGGCCAACAGACAGGGACGGGACAAGAGAGGTAGTAGGAAAAGAGGAAGAGAGGTAGTCGTAGAGGTAGTAGTAGTAGTATAGTGGAGCGAGTCAAATACTAAGAAAGAGGAGCACTGCAAGGGAGCTAGGGGCCCACAAGGGAGCTAGGGGCCCACAAGGGAGCTAGGGGCCCACAAAAGGCAGGAACAAAAACACAGAGGGAGTGAGGGAAATAATAATGGACCAAATACCCAAGGCAGAAGAAAGAAAACCCAAAGGAGAAAGAGGAAAGGAGAAGGAGGAAAAAAGAAACAGGTTAAGTCACGGGTGTTCTGAAGTGTGGAGCATTTTACAATGTAATGGGAAAGGAAGGCATCTACAGAGACGAAACCAGGACTAAGATTCATACAAAGAAAGGTAGGTAAGACACATAGGCAACAAATAGTTCCAGGCTATGGAACAGAACATCTCCAGGCTGAGGGACTGACAACCTCAAATCTACGACTTCAAGGGTGATGGAGTGATTACATAGTCTACATATCTCTACTACTCCTGCCTAAGTTAGGCCTGAGTGGTTGAGGGGAGAGGACGTGTGTGTTGAGTGAAGTCCTAGGCCTTCTATATCAGAACTGCTTATCTCACCCGACTGATAACTCATCATGCAACAAATATCGTTGGAGCGCAGCTGAATTGCTGCTGGAACTCTTATGTGTGAATTGTGACTAGTGATATACCTAGTGAAACACAAACATCTTGATTTGAAGTGGCTGTAGGAGGCTACACCTTCACTCCACCTCGCCTCTCTCCCCTCCTTCCTCGATTTGGAACTCAGCCATTCGCCTCTATTTATTTTATGGTCTAGAGGCGGTTTTTGCCAGACCACATAATGCTTAGTGCCCGTGTCAGTCCTCTGTGCCGCACTCCACTCACCTTACGAATAAGTCTCCTGTGTGCCTACCTGCCTGCTACAAGCAATATCCTAGTTGTTGTGTTAAGTGCTGCAGATTTGTTGTTACTATTTGCACGGGGTTTTTCACTGATTTAGGACTTTGTGCTACCATCAGTACCTAGTAGGCTTAAAATGAGTGAGGAATGTCTGGCCTGCTGGGTTGCCCTTGAAAATGGCACTATAAGACTCGCATGCCACTTACACCCATACTGCTTGTGTCCAGGTGAGGTAAAAGTCCCTTCCTCGACTTTCCTATTCACCGTAACCCTTAGCTCGTCGCCATTATCTACATATGAGATAAGGGCGATTTTAAAACCGATCCGGGCTAAACAGCTTTTTAACTGTAACAAGCCGAGGTTCATCTATAAACATATTAAGTTTGTGCTGTTTTATTTGCACAGAGTGAAAATTTGTCTGTCTTTCCCCAGACACGTGTGCTAGCTGTGTTAAGTGCTGCGGGTTTGGAATAATAACGAGTAGTGCAATTTTGGGTAACTCGAGACGACTGTGGCCCCGTGAATGACCTTGAAAATCGCACTGCGACCCCAGGCCACTAAAACCCACATTGCCTGTGTCCTAGCGAGGTGAATTCCCTTCCTTGTCCCTTCTATTCCCCGGTTTTCCTTTAGCACCGCCAGTTGAAACTCCTGTCACCTATGAGTATAGCTGATGGTGTTGACGTAGATGATGGTGAAGGCAGATTTGAAACATATTTTAGTAAACAGGCTCGGAAAAAAGAACGAGGCTTCCAGAGAAGCTTGCTGAAAGCAATACAGTGGGCGCACACCCTCCCAAAGCTGTCAGGTTTAGATTTCCCTGACACACGATCAAGAGACCAAGTTTAACTGGTTTTTCGAAGCTAGTGTAAACAATCATGAGAAAACGATCAAGTTTCTCCACGATGAGGATAATACGTTTTTTGTGCCTAATGATTCAGCATTTATAGACAAACTTCTCACTCACGAATATGCCAACATCAAACTCCGAGCTGCCCCCACCAGGGCCCTAAAGTGCTTTTTTGTCATCTACAACGTCAACAAGCACTTGAATCCTCAATATCTGGCGTCAGAGCAAGTTGCAAGCCCTCGTTGACTTTCCAACGGTCTGATATTAGCTGAGTGGACTGGCCAGGGGACTCTGCCACGCTATATTCACTCCCGTGCAGCCCTCACAGAGCTTATTACATTGCATTGTACAGACCTCCTCAACGTCGTGTTATAAGTGTCAACGCTGGGGCCACATCGCCCAGGAAATGCCCATCTAAGTCACACGGTGTGCAGTGTGTGCCAATGCTCATCCTTCTGAACGGTGTTATGCTATGATCAAACAGCAACAGACTGTTGCTAAACAATGTATCAATTGTAAGACCTCGGGAGTCACAGCCTCATGCTGACTGCAGTGTGGGGGCTATCGCATCGCAGCCAACCCGCACTTCACCCTGTACCCCTCATAATGGCCCCCCAGGACTACCAGGTACCTCGGGTTGAATACTGGCTCATGCCTGCCCTCAGACAATGGGGTTGAGCACCTCACCTGGGGAGCACGTCAACAGACTCCATCACGTCGGCTGTCAATACCAGCCTAGCTGAGTCAGCTGACAGTCAGCCAAATAGCTCAGCTGACCGGGACTTCACGTCTCCAGATGTTCCAAGTCTTGCTCCTGTGGTATACAACCTGATGTCGCGCATAAAAGTATGGAACACCAACAATTTCTCCTGAAACAACAACTTGAACACACAATGAAAGATGTGTAGAGTGTACCAATACCAGATTGTCACAATTTGTGAAAGCAAGTGTAAGGCTGCTGAACAAGGTGGTGGTGGTAGTGGTGGTGTCCTTAATTGCAGTTATGACGAATATAATACTTGTGCTGAAAAACGTTAGTGAGCATCAAACGAAGGCTATGGTGTCAATGATGTTAGTAATGGGAAATGACCTTTATTATAAGTGGTGGTGAAGAGTTTTGATGAGGGCAAGGGTCTATAATGTTGTAATAGTGATGAGCATAATTTAAGTGGTGGTGAAGGTGGATGAGAGCGGTGGTGTCTATAATGTTAGTAATAGTGATGAGCGTAATTTAAGTGGTGGTGAAGATGTGATGAGAGCGGTGGTGTCTATAATGTTAGTAATAGTGAGAGCATAATATAAGTGGTGGTGCAGGTGTGATGAGGTTAGTCACATAGACATTAATGTTGAATACAATACTGTTGACAATGTAATGAACACAATGTTGGTAGTGGCGCGGGTTTGATGACAGTTGTAGTGTTGGTGTAATGTTAGTGGAGGAGGGAATGTGAGTGGTGGTGGTGCACCTATCATACATTCACACATAAACAGCGTCATGCTCTGGGTTTACGAAGACCCCCCACGAGGCCTTACAACTGAGGTGCACTTACAAAACTCATGGACCAGGGTAACACTGTTGACATTGATAAGGTCTGCTATTTATATGAACAATTTTTTTCATTATGCTGAGAAACTCAACAAGATCCCAGGACTACTATAATGGATCAAAACTCGTATAAACTTTCTATATTAAGCTGGAACATTGCATCACTTAGAAAAAGACTTCCTGAACTTCATCATAAAGTAACCACCGAACCCATTGATGTTGTGTGTCTACAAGTGCGGGAGTCAATGAAAAATCCCAACCCCCTAAATTACCATCATTTGTTGCATATAACCTCAAATCTACTAACTCTTGTGTTCTATATATTAAAAAATCACTTCCCCATCAACTTCTTGCACACAAGAAAACAGAGGGGGCACAATATCAGGGGTTTGTTAGGATTTATATAGGGAACTCTGCTCTCAACATATTTAACTTGTATGCTCCTGCTGATAAATTTAATTACTTGGAGCTCCCAACTTGTGCTCATTCTGACCTACTCTTATTATTGGCGATTACAATGCGAGACCAAAAGCATTGGAAACTCACAGTTTGGTAATCGTAATGGCAATCAACTGTTGTCACTCTTAAACAGTCCCTGATAATGTGCAAATTGTAGGTGACCTTGAACCCACACATATCTATGGAGGCGTCCTTGATCTGTGTCTGGGGCTTCAACATTACTTCTGCCAGCTGTGAGTCTTTCCCTTGTAAACAGATATAGCGTCTGATCATTTCCTAGGGTAACCTCACTTGATATTGGTAATACTATCCTCCCTTGGTAGGATATTCAAGCGGAAAAAGTTTTAATGTTTCCCCCAGAAACAGCATGGGGACTTTGTTGCACATGTAACTGACTGGTATAATTCCTATGAATGTTTCCTCTGTTTAGACCTTTAACAATGACCTTTTGAGCAGTATTCAGAACTACTTGAGCCGCCACTGAAACCTCTTGGTATCTAAACCCAACAAACTTCCATAATAATCATACCTCCTTCAAAACCATACTTATTACAATGATTCTAAACTTCGTACCCCTGAAACGTACTGCTCGCAGCTAGCCTAGCCCATAGAAAACATCGTACCCCTGGAAAGCTGAGGCTCTTCCAAACTGCCCTTGCTGCTGCCAGAGAGCGTATGACAGACTGCGGCAAACCGACTGGGAAAAATTTTTCAACGGTCTTATTTCTCACACCCCACTTAGCCGGGCATGGAGGGCATAAATAAATTTAAAGGTAACAGAACTGGGGAGATCGCGCACCCTCATCCCTTACATGGGGGAATGATTAGTCAGTGCTTGGGGCTGCTAAAATCTAAACTTTTGACAATCTTCCCAGTACCACACAGGCAAAATTAAATGTAAATATGAGCAAGGGAGAGACTTGTTTTTCTTTATGCTCATAAGGGAGATGATTGCAACATTCCTTTTACTAATTATGAACTTGATGCAGCGCTAACTAAGGGCAACTCCACCCCTCGCCTGGTGAGGATGGGATTACTTACAACATACTCAGACTGCTGTGTCGAGTACCAGGTAATCCATTACTTGAATTATATAACATGAGCTATGCAACTGGGAAACTTCCCTCAAAACTTGGACCAACAGCCTCATCATTCCAATTCCTAAGCCCCAAACAACAAAATGCATTTCGCCCAATATCTCTTACTAGCTGCTTGTGTAAAACATTTGAGAGAATGATTCTTTAAACGTCTCATGTACAGAATCAAACAATTTTTGTCTCCCCCCGGTTACATGGTTTCATGCATGGAAGGGGCGTGCATCATTGCATACCACCTTTCTCACCATGCACACTGACAGCTCCTACACTACCTTCCCTTTACCTTAAATCCGCTTTCGATGTAGCCAACCGACATGTAATATTAGTGAAACTTGCCAGAATGGATTTGGAGGATGGCTTCCCGCTGGATTAAAGGCTACCTGTCCAACAGAAAATCGTCTGTGTTGTTCCAGGGACATAGAAATGTAACTAAAGACTTTGAATAGGAACCCCACAGGAAGGTGTGCTCAGTCCCACACTGTTCAATATTCTAATTAATGCATTACTTAATGCTATGCCTAGTCAGCCCATAATTTTTGTGATTAGTTTGCTGATGATATAATGATTCACACCACCGGATTCTCCAACACCCAAAACATTCTTAATTTATGTACTAGCCCCGTGTCAGGACCTGGGTTTTATAATCTTACTGATTAAAAAAAAGATAACTCAATAGGCGTCCTCCTCGACAGAGAGGCACAGTTCGTCAGATCCAAGTTGCATGAGGGTCTTTCTAGAATATGTAAGCAGATACAGGTATCTAGGCTTTGAGGGTTTCCCCTACTTGGACCTGTTGTAACAAGACTTTGTCGCCAATACAAAGAACGACCCAAGAGCACTTAGAGTTGTGGCAGGCTTCAAACCCCCGGGATGGTGCTAATGTTAAAATTGTGAAAATGATGTATCTTGCTTTTATTAGATCATGGTTGATTATGCTGCCCACTACTTG
>NW_026476421.1:0-29138 GCF_026875155.1 Cherax quadricarinatus
AAAAATTTTATTATTATTATTATATTATTTTTATTATTTTGATTATAAAAATAATAATAAAAATCTAGAGTTAAAATTGGGCCAAAACCTCTCAAATAAACTGAATTGTTGGATGTGCATTCCTGCATAACTTGAATATCAGGCGACTGGACAAGACAGCTCCAGGAACCTCAAATAAGTCTGTTATGTTTAACTCTGGCCAGTGTTATTTTCATGTATAGACAGTGAGGTTTTCTGAGTATGATACACCTTGATCTCCAGTCAATTGGTGAGTGATATTAAGATATTTTTCCTTCTGATATGTAAATTGTATATATATAATCGTTTATTAATTTTAATATACAGTCCACAAATTTATATATTTACCAGAATTCCTAGTGATACATATTTCATTTGTAATTAATAGGTCCAGAGCAACTTGTGGATATGACAGCGGTAGGTATGGAAAGGGGACATTTTTTTTGCGACCTAGGTGTTCCAAATTCCTACTTGTCTAACTGATAAATAATAATTATCTTTGTTCATTTACTGTTATGTACATAATGATACATTCAGATAAACGCAATTTTCCACAGAGGCCTAGTAGATTACAAATTGCTTGAACTTCATTAAGAATGGTACTCATCTTCTTATGCCCTGTTGTATGGATCATGTCATCAGCATAGCTTATAGCTATATGTTTAGGTGAGGTAGGTAGAGCATTTAGGAGAGCATTAATCAGAATATTAAATAGCATGGGACTGAGAACTCCTCCCTGCGGTGTACCTAGGGACATTTCTCTAGACTCGCTTCCAAAGCCTTGGTAGACGACAGAGGATACTTTATTTGACAGGTATCCTATTATCCAGCAGAGTAAACTACCACCAAATATTCATTTTGGCTAGTTCATGTATAACGGTTTCTGTTTGCGATTTCAAATGCAGATTTTAGATCAAGAAATGTAGTAAAACTAGTAGAGGTTGGTGCAGTGAGAAGGTGGAAATACTACAATTCTGCACACTTTTACCTTTCCTGAACCCATAGAGGTAGGGGGAAAGTGGATTTACCAGGTTTACCAAGAGAAGGTTTCGGGGGTCAACGCCCCCGCGGCCCGGTCTGAGACCAGGCCTCATAGTGGATCAGGGTCTGATCAACCAGGCTGTTATATGCTGGCCGCACGCAAGCTGACGTACGAACCACAGGCCGGTTGGTCAGGTACTGACTTTAGGTGCCTATCCCAGTGCCTTCTGAAAACAGCCAGGGTCTGTTGGTAATTCCCTTATGTATGCTGGGAGGCAAATGAAAAGTCTTGGCCCCGGATACTTATTGTGTTGTCTCTCAGTGTACTCGTGCCGCCCCCTGCTTTTCATCAGGGAAATGTTGCATCTCCTGCCGAGTCTTTTGCTTTCATAGGGAGTGATTTTCGTGTGCAGGTTTGGTACCAATCCCTTCAGGACCTTCCAAGTGTATATTATCATGTATCTCTCGCCTGCGTTCGAGGAATACAGATCAAGGACCTTCAACAGTTCCCAGTAGTTTAGGTGCCTTATCGTACTTATGTGTGCCGTGAAAGTTCTTTGTACACTCTCCAGGTCTGCAATGTCGCCAGCCTTGAAAGGGGCCGTTAGTGTACAGCAGTATTCCAGCCTAGAGCACAAGCGATTTGAAGAGAATTATCATGGCTTGGCGTCCCTAGTTTTGAAGGTTCTCATTATCCATCCTATCATTTTCCTAGCGGATGAGGTAGATACATTGTTGTGGTCTTTGAAGGCGAGATCTTCTGACTTTATCACTCCCAGGTCCTTCACATTACTCTTCCGCTCTATTGTATGGTTAGAATTTGTTGTATACCCTGACAGATTTTTTAATTTCTTCAAGTTTCCCATATCTGATAGTTGAAATTTCTCCTCGTTGAACTTCATATTGTTTTGAGTGGCCCATTCGAAGATTTGGTTGATGTCTACTTGGAGTCTCGCGGTGTCTTCGATGGAGGTCACTGCCATGGTAATCCGGGTGTCATCCACAAAGGAAGACACGGAGCTATGGTTTACACTCATGTCAGAAATGAGATGAGGAATAGAATGGGAGTGAGTACTGTGCCTTGTGGAACAGAGCATTTTACCATGGCTGCCTGGCCTTTACTCTGTTTACTATCACTCTTTGCGTTCTATTTGTCAGGAAGTTGTAGATCCATCCCCTCAAGGAAGGTTCCTGATGTTGGTGAGGGCTCTTGATTTAGGGAATTGGATCTGTGTTCCAGTTCCCCGAATTAAGCCTGAATGCCTTCCACATCCCCCCGAGGTGCTGTATAATCCTCCGGGTTTAGCGCTTCCCCCCTTGATTATAATAATAACAATAATAATGTAGAATCCATCTACCAACTTTTCCCCGTTATTCCTTTATCACTCATTTTGTGTGCTATTACACACATGGTCATACTTGTCAAAAGCTTTTGCAAAGTCTGTGTATACTACATCTGTATTTTGTTTATCCTCTACAGCATCCAGGACCTTGTTCAGGTGGTTGGAGATCTTGTTTCGTAGAACCCTCTCAAAGATTTTTAAGATATGGGATGTTAGTGCTATCGGCCTGTAGTTCTTTGCAATTGCTTTACTGCCATTTTTGTGGAGTGGGGCTATGTCTGTTTGCTTTTATTGTGAAGTTATAATAATATGGTGTCTGATTCTATAGTACAGTCTGTTAAGTATCATTCTTTCAAAAATTTTACAAAGACAACTAGTTAAGGAGATCGGTCTAAATGTATCAGGTTGTTGGGGCTTAGGGATAGGCACAATGAGACTATTGATCCAAGGAGTAGGAAGAACGCCCTTAATGTAACTGGTATTATACAGTGCCAACAAAGGATTATCAGGCACGTGCCTTAGAATTCTGAGAATATCATAGGTTATACCATCCTCTCCAGGAGCAGTTGCTCGACCTTTGGTTAATGCATTATCTAATTCACATTTGGTGAAGAGGCAACCACTCATCAATATTTTGGCTCATAAAATTAATCAGTTTCAACTTTCTTCAGAAGCACTCTCTTAATTTTTTTCTAATATGAGATGGAAGGCTTTCATGCCTGGATGTTTTGGACCAGTCATTTGTGAGGTCATTTGAGCAACATTGCCAGTCTTTTTCCTGGTTATTTTATTATAAACTTCCAAGCCAAACTTAAATGGGTGGACCTATTTAATCCACTAACAAATGAAAATATTCTTGCTTTATATTATTATTTGACTTTGCTATGTCTTTAGGTAGGATATAACATTTACACTTCACTGTGCTCACTGTTGGAGAGTTATTTTGGCTGTCCCCATTGGCAACTACCTTGTTAACTATCACTCACTTGTTTGTGTCAGGCTGTACTTGGCACCATAGCTAGTAGCACAGGAGAGTCACGTGATCACACCTGAATGTCCTGCCTGTAGCTGAAGAATCTTTCTCCTCTGTTGGTGCTTGCTTGATCAGCACTTCTCTCTCCATCTTTCGTCTCTGGCTGTTTGTTCGTTATTTACTCTGTTTTGGTAGAGTATGATCTCGGTGGTGGGTTGAAACATACTTTTTGTAACTCTATGTAATTCTGCTCACAGAGCATAGTTCAGACTTTGTGATTTTCGATGTTTTACTGAGGTTGTGTCTACTGACACTAAGTCAGCCCAGGTCCCAAGCTACAGCTTCGGCCTATTTTATTGGTATCTACGCATTGTCATAGTTGGGGATTTCATTATGCTGAACTTAGATTCAGTATTAATGGAGTTTTATGATTTATGTGGAGGATCTGCTGATGGTCCCCAGTTAGGGTCGTTATTGCATCTCCTTGTTCCTGACACTGTGCTGCTGTTTGTTACATTATTGCTGTTTGGCGAATCATTCGTCTTATTGTTCAAGCAAGCTATTTTGATTGCCTTGTTGGGCAAGAAGATAGATTATTAGAGGACGTTTAGTCAGTCACGGTTTAAGTCAAGCAAATCTTCGAATGGGCCACTCAAAACAATATGAGGTTCAACGAGGAGAAATTTCAAGTACTCAGATATGGAAAACTTGAAGAAATTAAAAATATGTCCAGGGTATATCACAAAATTCTAGCCATACAGTAGAGGGAAAAGTAATGTGAAGGACCTGGGAGTGATAATGTCACAAAATCTCGCCTTCAAAGACCACAACAATGTATCTACCTCATCTGCTAGGAAAATGATAGGAATGGATAATGAGAACCTTCAAAACTAAGGATGCCAAGCCCATGATGATTCTCATCAAATTGCTTGTGCTCTCTAGGTTGGAATACTGCTGTACACTAACGGCCACCTTCAAGGCTGGCGACATTGCAAACCTGGAGAGCGTGCAAAGAACTTTCACGGCACACATAAGTACGATAACGCACCTAAACTACTAAGAACTGTTGAAGTCCTTGATCTGTATTCCCCTCGAACCCAAGCGAGAGAGATACATGATAATCTACCTTGAAGGTCCTAGATTGTACCAAACCTGCCCACGAAAATCACTCCATATGAAAGCAGAAGACTCGGCAGGAGATACAACATTCCCCCGATGAAAAGCAGGGGCGCCACAAGACACTGAGAGACACCACAATAAGTGTCCGGGGCCCAAGACTTCAATTGCCTCCCAGCATACATAAGGGGAATTACCAATAGACCCCTGGCTGTCATGAAGGCACTGGACAGGCACCTAAAGTAAGTACCTGACCAACCGGGCTGTGGTTCGTACGTCAGCTTGCGTGCGGCCAGCAGTAACAGCCTGGTTATCAGACCCCTGATGCACCATGAGGCCTGGTCTCAGACCTGGCCGCGGGGCGTTGACTCCCGAAACCGTCTCCAGGTAAAACTCCAGGAGTCTAGTCTTACTGAGACATAAACAACTTTGAACACACACACATTCACACATACAATTGTATATACTAGTATTTTTATAACTGATGATAATGTACCAGACTGTACTTGAGTCATAATGAAAAGTGCCTTCAGCACTACGCTACTACAAGAGACGTGAAGGAGCTAATATCCTAAATTATATCAAATTCATTTCTTTGATTTTGTCAACCTAGACAAATTTGTTAATAAACTTCTCAATTTTTATTTCGTTAGTATCCAATCAGTTGCATTCCTCAAGCACTATTAAAATTTTATCAAAATTTTCAAGGATAACTGGACCAGAATACAGACTACTTGTTACAAAAAAACAGAAACAGGCTGAATGTTAGAGGGGGAGAGTTTCTAGTATTCTCTGAAGATGTCTATACAGATTATCACCCTTTTTGTAACACATTATAATAAAGGAAATTGGTGTGACTTATTTCCACTGGCTCTTTCATATCAGAAATACAATAGTCTATTAATTACCAGGTAAGTATTGCTAGGTACCAGGGTGCAGTGGGTGTTGAGACACTTGCCCATAGTACATCTTGGATTAGATTAGATTTTGCCACCGAAGTGACTAGTTTATTGTACACCCCATATCCATCCTGTGGACGGTAGCGCAAGAGCATATGGATACACAAAAGGCATAGGAACTAGGCCCCAAAAGGGTTAACAGGTGCACATATGGGTTTTTATTTATCTACATATCTACAGTTCACTTATCTGTTACAAACAAATTTAGGAAATTTGCTTAGTATATCTGGTATCTTATTTTCATTAATATCTTGACATGTCACATAGGTTATTACACTGTCTCTGTATTCCTCAATACCAGGACCCAGGAAAGCAAGATCAGTCGAAGAGCCAGAAACGAATATGCACAGATAAGGAGGGAGGCCCAGCGACAGTACAAAATGACATAGCATCGAAAGCCAAGTCTGACCCGAAACTGCTGTTTAGCTACATTAGAAGAAAGGCGACAGTCAAAGACCAGGTGATCAGGCTTGAGGAAAGAAGGTGGGGAACTCGCAAGAAACGATCAGAGGTAGCGAGGAGCTCAACTGGAAATTTAAGGAAGTATTCACAGTGGAAAACAGGAAGGGCCCTCTGGGAAGAAAAGGATAGAGGGGAACACCAACGGGGAATAGACCAACAGGCGGACTTAGCACCAACTGAGGAGGTGAAGAAGCTGCCTAAGGGGGCCTTGATACATAAAAGGGCCCAAGGGGAAAACCCGGGACAACACCCCCCCCAGGGGTTCCTAAGGGGGGGGAGCAGATTATTACTGTGTGTGCCTTTTAACCACAATTTTCCCAACCATCCCTTGAAACTGGGAAAACAAACCTGGGGAAATGGAAGACCGCAAATTATTCCCTTTTTTTAAAAAAAAAAGGGAGACAGAAAAGGGGGCACAAAAATTACACCCCAGTGTCACGGGACCGGAAAGGGGATGAAAAGCCCATGGAAAGTTTAAATCAGGAGGGGGTGGTGGAGCACCGGGAAAAAGGGAAACCAAGTTTTAAAACGAAACCAGCACAGTTCACGGAAGGCAAATCCTGTGCCCAAAAAACCTTCTGGATTTTCTATGAAAAAGTTACAGAAGTGCACACGAGAGAGAGGGGTGGGTTGTTTGCTTTTTCCCTTGGACTGCAAAAAGGGCCCCTTGGGCACATTTTCCCCACAAGAGACTAGTGCAGAACCCTAGAGGATCAGGCGTCGTAAAAACAGGAAGGAAACTGAAATGGATCGAGAATACCTACAGGGGGGGCAACAATAGCCATGGAAAGGGGAGGGAGGGATCACAGCGGGCACCTGTGACAACGGGGTCCCACGGGGGTCGGCCCCTTGAACCATGCTTTTTTCTGTATATGTGAATGACATGAGGAAAGGATAGACTCAGAGGTTTTCCCCTGTTTGCAGATAAATGTGAAGTTAAAGAGGAAAATTTAAATCAATGAGGACCAGGCGGGTCTTCAAAGAGCCCCGGGACAGACTGGACACGTGGTCCAGCAACGGGCTTCTTAAATTTTTAACCCCTGCCAAGTGAAAAGGGCCCATGAAGACCCGGAGAAGGGAAAAGAAGAATGCAAAAAGAGAATAGACAAGGGGGGGCCAAGGATTTGAAAACCCTCACTCAAGGCGAAAGATCTTGGGGCAAACCCCTAACCCCAGCATGTCCGGGGGGCACAAAATCAACCAGATAACGCTGCAGTATAACGGGGGCCCCGGCCAAAAACCGAGAATAGGTTTTCCAACCTTAGTAAGGAATCGTTCAAGAACTGTACACTGTGTACATCGCCCACACTGGAGTAAGCACTCCCGTTTGGAACCCACACCTGGGCAAACAGTCAAGAAAATTTTAAAAAAAAGGGGCAAAGGGTTTTCAATAAGGCCCAAATTTTCCCGGGGCTGAGGGGGATGTCCCAGAAAAAGGTTAGGGAAAATCGGGCTGACAACATTGGGGGACAAGGGCGGGGCGGGGGGACATATAACGACAAACAAAATACTGCATGGAAAAAATAAGGTAGACAAGAGAAGTTGGTTTTCCCAAAAGGGGAAAACAGAAACAACCCGGGCACAATTGGAAGCTGGAAAACTCAACGATCATAGGGATGTTAGGAAGTTTTTTTTCTTTAGTCATAGAGTTGTCAGGAAGTGGGGAAAAAGCCCAACAAGTGATTTGGGGCAGGAACCATACATACTTTTTTACGAGGTAAAGACAAAGCTTGGGGGGCAAAGAGGACCTATAGCAATCAGGGAAGAGGGGGGGCCAGGAGCTGTGTATTGACCCCCAACCACATTAGGCGAGTACAACCCCAACACACACACAACCCACACAATTTGGGGGTTCCCCAGTGGTCAGTCCCCAGGCCCCGGGTGTTTGTGGTTTTTAAAAATAATGACATGCTGGGGGGGGAGAGTCGGGGAATGTCCCTGTTTTCATATGTTTTGAAGTTCAATGAAGAGAAATTTCAAAAAAAGAAAATGGAAAATGTGATTAAATTTAAAAATATATCAAAGTATAAAAACAAATTTCCCAACCCACATGATAGAGGGGGAAAAATTAATGTAAACGACCTGGGAGTGATTTAAATTCAGAGGATCAACTTTAAAGCCCCCCAAAATTGTATCAATTGCATCTCAGAAAAAATGAAAGGGTGATAATGAGAACCTTCAAAACTAGGGATGCCAGGCCCATGATGGGCACTCCCTTTAAGTCTCTTGTTTATCTAGGCTGAAATATTGCTGCACCTAACAGCACCTTTTAAGGGAGGTGAAATTGCCGACCTAGAAAATGTACAAGAATCTTCATGGGACACATAACTGCAATAAAACCCCCTCAATTACTGAGAATGCTTGAAGTTCCTCAACCTGTACTTCCTAGAGTGCAGGCAGGAGAGATACATGATTATTTTACATTTGGAAAATCCTAGAGGGATTAGTACCAAACTTGCACACAAAAATCACTCCCTATGAAAACAAGACTTGGCAGACGATGCAGCATCCCCGCAATGAAAAGCAGGGGTGCTATTAGCACAACAAGAGACAAGTGTCAGGGGGCCCTAGACTCTTCAACTGCCTCCCAACATACATAAGGGGGATTACCAATAGACCCCTGGCTGTCTTCAAGAAGGTGCTGGACAGGCACCTAAAGTCAGTACCTGACCAGCCGGGCTGTGGTTCGTACATCAGGTTGCGTGCAGCCAACAGTAACAGCCTGATTAATCAGGCATTGATCCATCACGAGGCCAGGTCACAGAGAGGGCCGCGGGGGCGTTGACTCCTGAAACCCTCTCCAGGTAATTAAGTCGGATGAGAATTATACAGGACTACAAAGGGACCTGGAGAGGCTGCAAGCCTGGTCTATCAGCTGGCTCCTGGAATTTAACCACACCAAATGCAAAGTCATGAAGATCGGGGAAGGGCAAAGAAGACTGCAGCCAGAGTACAGGCTAGGGGGCCAAAGACTGCAAACCTTACTCAAGGAAAGGGATCTTGGGGTGAGTGCACATCTCCTGAGGCACACATCAACCAGATAACTGCTGTAGCACATGGGCACCTGGCAAACCTGAAAATAGAGTTCCATACCTCAGTAAAGAATCGTTCAAAATTCTGTACACCGTGTACGTCAGGCCCATTTTAAGAGTATGCAGCACCAGTTTGGAACCCACGCTTAGTCAAGCACGTCAAGAAATTAGAGAAAGTGCCAAGGTTTGCAACAAGACTGGTCCTGGAGCTAAGGGAAATGTCCTACGAAGAAAGGTTAAGTGAAATCAACCTGACATACACTGGAGGGATGGGGGGATATGATAATTACATATAAAATACTGCGAGGAATTGACAGGGTGGACGAAGACAGGATGTTCCAGAGATGGGACAACAGCAACAAGGGGTCGCAATTGGAAGCTGAAGACTCAGATGAGCCAGAGAGATGTTAGAAAGCATTTCTTCAGCCATAGAGTTGTCAGGAAGTGGAAGTCTGGAAAGTGATGTAGTGAAGGCAGGATCCATACATAGTTTTAAGATGAGTATGGTAAAGCTCATGGAGCAGGTTGAGAACCTAGTAGTGACCAGTGAAGAAGCAGGGACAGGAGCTATGATTCAACTCCTGCAACCACAATAGACAAGTACATACACACTAGTAAACTCAAGATATACATAAATTGTTTCCAGTAAGATATTAATTAAATTCTTGTTAATAATCAGTGACTACTGAGGGAATATTTCATTTCTAATCAGTAAATGACAATAAATATTCATTAGTTTTATCATAGGAAAAATATCACCTTATTTAATTAATTTCTCTGTTATTCTGGGCAGAGAGTTAAACAATGGTGCAGCGCTAAGAGTGGCTCAGCAGCACGTGGAGGAGTGGTACCCAGTTGTGGGAGTTCTTGAAGAAATCAACACAACACTGTTGGTCCTCCAGCATCATCTGCCACAGTACTTTGCTGGGGTTACTGATCTGTACTACAATGAATTAATGGGTAACTGATATTTTTTTTTTACCTCAACACTCACCATCATTCATTTACTGTTCTGCCAAAACTGTGATGACATAATTCGGATTATGCTCCAATGCAACATCTCCTCCCTTCCAGAGTTTAGACATTGTTCTTTCCACTTCCAGAACTCTTAAGTCCAGCTAACTGGTTTCTCTGAATCCCTTCACAAATGTTACCTTACTCACACTCCAGCATGACATCAAATCACACAAAACCACTTGTCTCCTTTCATTCTGATCTGACACGCTCACTTACGCCTGCTGAATGATCAAGTTCCTACCATTGACAACCTTCACACCCTCCTTCGTCTTCCTATTTTGCTCCACCCTCTCAAAATGCACAAACCACCTCAAGCTCTGTTCTGCCCCCTCTGAATATTACTTTCATAATGCTACACTGTCTCTAATTTCTATGCTTTGAATTCTTTGCAGGATATTCACATCACACTTTGCTCACAAGTTAGTTTAATATGTTTATTATGCACCCCATACCCATCCTGTGGACACAAACATGACATATCCACTGCCTATAGCCTCCCCCATACCACAATGTTTGAAACCTATGCCTAACACCCATATAAAAGGGTTGGTACTGCCATACTCTGGTTCAATCTTCTTTCTCTCCACAGATACCTCAACATTCCACCATCCTTTTTCCTCTTCATCTGTTTTATAGTTCACCTCATTTTTTATAACCTCATCTGTCAAAAAAGTCCATGCCTAAATATCAAAATATGTACATTCACTTCCTCTGTACCTCATCCTTTCAAAATTATACCACATTCTTCATTGCCCAGCCTCTTTATAATATAATAGTAATATTAATTTCTACAAGTACATGTACAAGGTATACAGTCCTAGCTGACATCAGTGACATACTACTATACAGAAAGCCCCTTATTATGCAGAGCATTTTTGGGCAAATTAGGTCAGTTTTGTCCCACACCAATCGACTAACACCCAGGTACCCATTTCACTGATGGATGAACATGTAAAACAGGTGTAAGGAAACATGCCCACTGTTTCTATCCTTGCCGGAAATCGAACCCGGACCCTCAGTGTGTGAAGCAAGAGCGGTTCATACGTCAATCTGTGTGCAGCCAACAGTAACAGCCTGGTTGCTCAGGACATAATCCACCATGAGGTCTGGTCATGGAAAGAGCTGCAGGGCACTGACCCTCAGAATACCCTCCAGGTATACCTTAAACTGAGATACTTCTCCCTCATACAATTTTTTACTACTGATTAAAGATTATTTCAGCCTGTCACAATGTACAAAAGTGAATGACATTTAGGTGTGCATGCAGAAAGCCCTTAATATGCAGAGCATTTCAGGCAAACTAAAGATTAATAAGGCAATAACTGATTGCTTATATATACATGTATAGTGTCTTAAGTGGTTGTAAAATTAAAATTAGGAGTTAGTGACTACAAGAGAATTGGATATCATATTAGTACGTGATATATGACTTTTATCAAGCTTAATTGCCTTAAGAATTACAGGTTGGATTATGATTATTAGTAATGAAGGAGCAATGTTGCAGATGTACATAACAGGTACTATCCCCCTTTCTGAATTCATAAAGGCAATAGAAAGTTCCTTGTTATTATCTAATTATTATACATTTACAGTGGGCCTTCAAGTTTCGGCAGCCTCGACTTTCGTGAAATTCAACCTTCGGCGAGTTTTTTTGGCAAAATTTGACCTCGAGTTTCGTGATTAGACTCATGTTTTGGCGACCGTCCAGTACCCGTCCGTCCGTCACCGCGCACACCAAGCCAGTCTCCCACACCATTCACACTCAGTGTGCCATTGTTTACCAACACGTGACCATCACCCTGCGGGTTCATACAATACATTTCATAATAATCCATTGTTTTTTGTGCTTGCAACTGCTAAATAAGTCATCATGGACCCAAGGAAAGCTAGTGCAAGCCCTTTGGTAAATAAAGTGAGGAACACGATCCAGAGGGATTTTGAAGGGTTTGAGGCAGACCCTGTCCCTGCCGACCCTCTGCCTGTTGTGGCATTGGGCAAGTCCATGGGGTTGGAGGTGAGTGACAGGGATGTGGAAGAGTTGGTGGAGGATCACAGGGAAGAGCTAACCACTGACGAACTGCAAGAGCTTCGATTGGAACAGCATCAGACCATAGCCGAGGAACTGCTTCAGAGGAGGAGGAAGAGGGAGTAGATGAGGTGCCTTCTTCAAATATTAAGGAGATTTATGCCAAGTGAATGAGTTGCCAAAGTTTTCTTGAAAAGTATCACCCTGACCAAGCTGAAAAAATCCATATCTGCAACATGTACAATGACAAGTGTTGTGTCCCACTTCAGGAAAATCTTAAAGAAATGCCAGAAAAAGACCTCTGGACAGATATTTTGTGCGACAGGGGTCCAGTGACTCAAGTTGTTCCCAGTGGCATTAAAAGAAGAAGGGAAGTAACCCAGATAAGGACTTGCTACCTAAAGTCCTAATGGAAGGAGATTCTCCCTCCAAACAATAGTGAACACCTTCCTCCTATCCCCTCCTCCCATATTCCATCCACCCAGAAGTCTTCAGTAAAGGTAAGTGTAATGTTATTACAGTGGACCCCCCGCATAACGATGGCATCACATAGCGATTAATCCGCATACCGCTTGCTTTAATCGCAAAAATTTTGCCGCGCATACCGATTAAAAACCCGCTCACCGATTTTCGTCCGAGACGCGTCCAATGTGCGCCCTCAGCCAGCCTCACATGTGCCGCCCGTGCCATTGTTTTACCAGCCAGCCTCCGCGGTAACATCCAAGCATACAATCGGAATATTTCGTATTATTACAGTGTTTTCGGTGCTGTTTCTGGAAAATAAGTGACCATGGGCCCCAAGAAAGCTTCTAGTGCCAACCGTACACCAATAAGGGTGAGAATTCCAATAGAAATGAAGAAAGAGATCATTGATAAGTATGAAAGTGGAGTGCGTATCGCCGACCTGGTCAAGTTGTACAAGAAACCCCAATCAACCATCGCTACTATTGTGGGCACCAGAAAGACAATCAAGGAAGCTGTTCTTGCCAAAGGTTTAAACTGTGTTTTCGAAACAAAGATCGCAAGTGATGGAAGATGTTGAGAGACTCTTATTGGTGTGGATAAATGAAAAACAGCTAGCAGGAGATAGCGTCTCTCAAGCGATCATATGTGAAAAGGCTAGGAAGTTGCATGAGGATTTAATTAAAAAAATGCCTGCAGCTAGTGATGATGTGATTGAATTTAAGGCCAGCAAAGGTTGGTTTGAGAGATTTAAGAAGCGTAGTGGCATCCATAGTGTGATAAGGCATGGTGAGGCTGCCAGTTCGGACCACAAAGCGGCTGAAAAATATGTGCAGGAATTCAAGGAGTACATAGACAGTGAAGGACTGAAACCTGAACAAGTGTTTAATTGTGATGAAACAGGCCTGTTCTGGAAGAAAATGCCAAGCAGGACCTACATTACTCAGGAGGAAAAGGCACTCCCAGGACATAAGCCTATGAAAGACAGGCTTACTTTGTTGATGTGTGCCAATGCTAGTGGTGATTGCAAAGTTAAGCCTTTATTAGTGTATCACTCTGAAACTCCCAGAGCGTTCAGGCAAAAGAATGTCCTCAAGGATAATTTGTGTGTGCTGTGGAGGGCAAACAGTAAGGCATGGGTCACTAGGGACTTTTTCTATAACTGGTTACACCATGCATTTGCCCCCAATGTGAAAGATTACCTAACTGAAAAGAAATTAGAACTTAAGTGCCTCCTGGTGTTAGACAATGCCCCTGGTCATCCTACAGACGTGGCAGAGCGACTTTATGGGGACATGAGCTTCATTAACCCTTTGACTGTCGCGGTCGTATATGTACGTCATGGGAGATACCGTGTTTGACGTATCTATACGCATAAATTCTAGCGGCTTCAAATCGAGCGGGAGAGGGCTGGTAGGCCTACACGAGAGAGAATGGGTCTCAGTGGTCGGTGTGCACCCTGTGAAAAAAATCTGGGACTCAGCGGTGCATTGTGGGAACGCCATCTTGGTAGTCCATTTTCACCATGCCTCGCGGTAAGAAGTTCCTCACTCCTCAGCGGATTGGAGGTCTTTTGTTCCCAAGTGATAGCTCAAACAGTGATGATAGTGTCAGTGAAAGTGAATTCCCTGGTTTTGAAACGGGTGTGACCGAGAAAATTACCCAGGATAACATAATTAGGTGATGAAAATCCAGATGACCACAACCATCCACCTCTGGTGCTAGGCCGGCTCGTTCATATTCACCTGTACCAGGACGAAAGAGGAAACTATTTGCCCGTGTACAAACTCAGATGTGAGCAGTGCAAGTGATAGTGATAGTGATTTCAAGGTTATTGAAAGCACTTCTAGTTGTGACAGTGAGGGTGAATATTCCCCAGTGAAACGGCAGTATGTACGACGTCGCATGCGGTCTGGTAGTGTGCCATATGCTCTTCCAAGAGGAAGGAGTACATCTCGGAGCACATCCCGTGGCCCTACACCACGTCCTGATAGTGAAGATGACGATATTGTTACGATGGTATAAATGATGTGAGTGAGGCAGCAGGCGGTGGTGGTGATAGTGACGGTGCCATGAGTCATGTGACACCAGCAGCGGGCCACGCTAGTGCCCGCGCTGCTGACTCTGCACAACTACAACCTGCTTCGGGCCGACCCCACACTCTCACAACCACAACCACAACCTGCACAACCACAACGACATTACAATATCCAGAACGCACCAGCTGACCGCATCTGGGATTGGCATCAAGATGACGAGTTTGTTCCCAATCCCCATGACTTTGATGGAGGACAAAGTGGAATACGGCCATCATGTACACTTGGGAACAATCCCACTGAAACTGGAATGCTTTCAGTTGTTCTTCGATTGAACCCCTGATGGACATTATTGTCAGGGAAAGCAATACATACTATGAGTACACCATGGCAAACACTATGCTTTCACCAAGATCACGCCTACACCAGTGGAAGGACACAACTGTGGCAGAGATGTATCTGTTCTTTGCCA
Source organism: Cherax quadricarinatus (assembly GCF_026875155.1). Classification (NCBI taxonomy): domain Eukaryota; kingdom Metazoa; phylum Arthropoda; class Malacostraca; order Decapoda; family Parastacidae; genus Cherax; species Cherax quadricarinatus. The sequence continues at coordinate 14,898 of NW_026476421.1, forward strand.
CAATAATGCTTATGCCACATGTGTAAAAGCATAGTGTCAGCACATACTGGGCGACAGACCGCCTGATTTCAACCCCTGCTTTCAGTGACATTATACCAGTGAATAGATTTGTGTTACTGTTACGTATGTTACACTTTTCAGACAAAACCAGGCCTGACAGAAGCGACAGGTTATATAAGATCAGACGTGTGTTTATGTACCTGAAACAAAAGTGCTGTATGTATTTTTATCCCTTCAGGAAGCTTGTTATTGACGAGTCTTTGATTTTGTTCAAAGGAAGACTCTCATTCAAGCAGTATATACCAAGCAAGAGGAAACGCTTTGGTATAAAGTTATTTGTTCTGTGTGATTGCAAAACTGGTCTGGTTTGGATATAATTGTGTACACAGGCGGTAAAACAGTGGAAGATACCAGGAAGTTACTGGGTATCTCTGGTGATGTGGTTAGAACAATGATGGAGCCATATCTTGGTAAGGGGCATATTTTATATACTGACAACTGGTACACAAGCCCTATACTCAGTGATTTCTTGCGAGTGAACATGACAGATGTGTGTGGCACAGTGCGTAGAAGTCGTAAACATATGCCTAGGTTCGAAGCTGGCAGTCGTAGAGGTGAAGTGCAGGTGTTTGCTGCCAATGACATCATGGCATTTCGGTGGCATGACAAACGTGAGATTCACACTGCTGACGTCAGTTCACCGACACGAAATGGTAGAGACTGGCAAGCAGAATAGAGACCAAAGAACCTATTGTAAAACCTGCAGCTGTGATGGATTACAACCTCAATATGTGCTTAGTGGACAAATGTGACATGCAGATTGGTTTGCTGACTGTGTTCGCAAGAGTTATAAGTGGTACATAAAACTGTTTTTCCATCTTCTTGACATTTCCATGCTGAATGCTTATAATATGTATAAGTTGAAGACCAAGAACAAACCCAAATATGGTGAATTTTGTTTGTCAGTCACAGACAAATAATATTCAAGTACCAAGAAACAACACCTGCAATAGACCAGCGCCCACGAAATTATCAACACATGTCCTCTCGTCTGAGGCCTGGTGATCACTACCCCATACCACTGCCTGCTACTACTGCCAAGAAAAATGCTCAGAAGAGGTGTTTTGTCTGTGGACATACCACAAAACGCCAACAAAAACGCAGAGACACTCGTTTTATGTGTGAGGAGTGTAAGACACCATTGTGCTTATACCCATGTTTCAAAGAATTCCACAAGCTGCAGCACATCTAATAAAGTGTCCAGTGATTGTACATATGTATATATATTATAAAGCAATCGTAATAAACATTTGTTTACATTGTTTGTTTGTGTAAACAAGTTTTAGCAACATTATAATGATACGAGTGTTTTTGCTATAATTGTGTTACATTCAACGAGTGTATATTTGAACATTGCACAATAATTTGGTCTCACAGGCCACAAAAGTTATGTGAAAAAATAAAATAGTGAAAAAAACAAGAAACCATCGAATACAAGTAAATAAAAGTTTACCGGGTGAGCGGCAGTCGCCGCTGTTGCCGCCAGCAGATCAATTTCAGCAAACTTCAGGACTCTATATCTCGGTAAGTACTGATGGGAAATTTTTTTTTTGGGACTAAAACAATCAGAAAAATAATCTTAACATTTTCATAAGAAAAAATAATATTTTTTTTTTTCGAATATTTTGCGACACCAGAAGCAACTTCAGGATTTGGCCCTTCGACAGTCAAAGGGTTAAGGTGAAGTTTTTGCCTCCTAATACCACTCCTCTCCTGCAGCCCATGGACCAGCAGGTTATTGCAAACTTCAAAAATCTGTACACAAAAGCTCTGTTGAAAGGTGCTTTGTAGTGACCTCAGAAACTCAACTGACTCTAAGAGAATTTTGGAGAGAGCCACTTTAATATCCTCAATTGTGTAAACCTTATAGGTAAGGCTTGGGAGGGAGTGACTAAGAAGACCTTGAACTCTGCTTGGAAGAAACTGTGGCCAGAATGTGTAGACCAAAGGGATTTTGAAGGGTTTGAGGCTAACCCTGAGAGGATTATGCCACTTGAGGAATCCATTGTGGCATTGGGAAAGTCCTTGGGGTTGGAGGTTAGTGGGGAGGATGTGGAAGAGTTGGTGGAGGAGGACAATGAAGAACTAACCACTGATGAGCTGATAGATCAACTTCAAGAGCAAGAGGCCAGACCTGAGGAAACTGGTTCAGAGGAGGGAGAGAGAAATTGAAGAAGTTGCCTACTACAAAGATTAAAGAAATCTGTGCAAAGTGCTTGAAGTGCAAACCTTCATGGATGAAAATCACCCTCACACAGCTATTGCAAGCCGTGTTGGCAACCTGTACACTGACAATGTTGTGAAACACTTTAGGGAAGTCATAAAGGAACGAGAGGTACAGGCCCACTATGGACAGATATGTTGTGCGAAAGAAGTCCAGTGACTCTGAAGCTGGTCCTAGTGGCATTAAAAGAAGAAGGGAAGTAACCCCAGAAAAGGACTTGACACCTCAAGTCTTAATGGAAGGGGATTCCCCTTTCTAAACACTAACACCTCTCTCTCCCCTCCTCCCATCCCATCAATCATCACCAGATCTTCAATAAAAGTAAGTGTCAATGTAAGTGTGCATGCCTTTTTCAGTTTGTGTGTATTAAAATTAACATTTCATGTGGTAAAAAATTTTTTTTTTTTCATACTTTTGGGTGTCTTGCACGGATTAATTTTATTTCCATTATTTCTTATGGGGAAAATTCATTCACATACCGATTATTTCGCATAACAATTACCCCTCTTGCACGGATTAAAATCGTTATGCGGGGGTCCACTGTATTATTTTTTATATGCATGTACTTGATTTCTCATTGATTTCAGTATATAAATCTTTATTTAATTTGAAAAAAAATATTTTGTTTTAATATTTTTGGGTGTCTGGAACGGATTAACTTTATTTCCATTATTTCTTATGGGGAAAATGGTTTCGAGTTTCGTGAATTCCGATTTTTGGCAGGCTCTCTGGAACAGATTAATCACGAAACTCGGGGGTCCACTGTATATGTTTTTTTTTCAACAAGTCGGCCGTCTCCCACCGAGGCAGGGTGACCCAAAGAGAAAGAAAATCCCCCAAAAGAAAACACTTTCATCATCATTCAATACTTTCACCTCACTCACACATAATCACTGTTTTTGCAGAGGTGCCCAGAATACAACAGTTTAGAAGTATATACGTATAAAAATACACAATACAGTGGACCCTCGACCAACGATGGCATCGTCTAACATTAAATCCGACTAGCGATACATTTTAACGCAAAAATTTTGCCTTGACTAGCGCTAAATAACTCGACCAATGCGATTCATTCTGTTCGAGACACATCCACTTGTGGCCAGTGTTTACAAGCCAGCCAGCCACCGCGGTCCCATCCAAACATACAATCGGGACATTTCATATTATCACAGCATTTTTAGTGATTGCACCTGCAAAATAAGTCACCATGGGCCCCAAGAAAGCTTCTAGTGCCAACCCTACAGCAAAAAGGGTGAGAATTACAGTGGACCCCCGGTATTTGATGGCATCGGTATTTGATAAATCCGGTATTCGATGCATTTTATCGCAAAAATTTTGCCTCGGTATCCGATCGAAAACCCGCTATTCGATGCAATTCGTACAAGACGTGTCCACGTGTGGCCTGAACTGCCCCGTGTGTGCCACTGTTTACAAGCCAGCCAGTGTGCGCGCATCTAAGGATACATTCGGTACATTCCACATTATCACTGGTTTTTGTGCTTGTTTCTGCAAAACAAGTCACCATGGGCCCCAAGAAAGCTTCTAGTGCCAACCCTTCGAGAAAAAAGGTGCTAATGACTATTGAAATGAAGAAAGAGATAATTGCAAAGTACGAAAGTGGAGTGCGTGTGTTGGAGCTGGTCAGGTTGTATAGTAAACCCCAATCAACCATCTCTACTATAGTGACCAGGAAAACAGCAATCAAGGAAGCTGTTCTTACAAAAGGTGCAACTGTGATTACGAAACAGCGACTGCAAGCGTTAAAAAATGTTGAGAGACTGTTACTGCTGTAGATAAATGAAAAACAGATAGCAGGAGATAGCATCTCTCAAGCAATCATTTGTGAAAAGGCTAGGCAGTTCCATGATGATTTGGTAAAGAAATTGCCTGCAACTAGTGCTGATGTGAGTGAATTTAAGGCCAGCAAAGGTTGGTTTTGAAAAATTTAAGAATCGTAGTGGCATACATAGTGTGATTAGGCATGGTGAGGCTGCCAGTTCGGACCAAAAAGCAGCTGAAAAATATGTGAAGGAATTCAAAGATTACATAGACAGTGAAGACTTGAAACCTGAACAAGTGTTTAATTGCGACGAAACAGGCCTGTTTTGGAAGAAAAATGCCAAGCAGGACCTACATTACTCAGGAGGAAAAGGCACTCCCAGGACATAAGCCTATGAAAGACAGGTTTACTCTGTTGATGTGTCCAATGCTAGTGGTGATTGCAAAGTGAAGCCTTTATTGGTGTATCACTCTGAAACTCCCAGAGTGTTCAGGAAAAACAATGTCCTCAAGGCTAATTTTGTGTGCTGTGGAGGGCAAACAGTAAGGCATGGGTCACTAGGGACTTTTTCTAGGGACTGGTTACACCATGCATTTGCCCCCACTGTGAAAAATTAACCTAACTGAAAGAAAATTAGGCCTTAAGTGCCTCCTGGTATTAGACAATGCCCCTGTCATCCTACAGACTTGGCAGAGCGACTTTCTGGGACATGACTTTCATTAAGGTCAAGTTTTTGCCTCCTAATACCACTCTGCAGCCCATGGACCAGCAGGTCATTTCCAACTTCAAGAAACTGTACACAAAAGCTATGTTTTCAAAAAGTGCTTTGTAGTGACCACAGAAACTCAACTGACTCTTAAAAGAGTTTGGAAGGATCACTTTAATATCCTCAATTGTATAAACCTTATAGGTATGGCTTGGGAGGAGTGACTAAGAGGACCTTGAACTCTGCTTGGAAAAACTGTGGCCAGAATGTGTAGACAAAAGGGATTTTGAAATATTTGAGGCTAACCCTGAGAAGCCTATACAGTTGATGAATCCATTGTGGCATTGGGAAGTCCTTGGGGGTTGGAGGTTAGTGGGGAGGATGGGAAGAGTTGGTGGAGGAGGACAATGAGAACTAACCACTGATGAGCTGCTAGATCATCTTCAACAGCAAGAGGCCAGACCTGAGGAAACTGCTTCGGAGGAGGGGATAGAGAAATTGAAGAAGTTGCCTACTTCAAAGATTAAGGAAATGTGTGCAATGTGGCTTAAAGTGCAAAGCTTTTATGATGACAATCACCCCCAACACAGCTATTGCAAGCCGTGCTGGTGACTATTACACTGACAATGTTGTGAAACACTTTAGGAATGTCATAAAGGAACGGGAGGGACAGGCCACTATGGACAGATATGTTGTGCGACAGAAGTCCAGTGACTCAAAACTGTCCTAGTGACATTAAAAAGAAGAAGGGAAGTAACCCCAAAAAAGGACTTGCTACCTCAAGTCCTAATGGAAGGGGATTTCCCTTCTAAACACTAACACCTCTCCCCTCCTCCCATCCCATCAATCATCACCAGATCTTCATTAAAGGTAAGTGTCAATTATTCTATTGTTATTGTTGTTATTGTAATTATTCTATTGCAGTAAACTTAATATTTCATGTGGTAAATTTTTTTTTTTTTCATACTTTTGGATGTCTTGCACGGATTTAATTTGATTTCCATATTTCTTATGAGGAAAATTGATTCGCTTTTCGATATTTTCGGTATTCGATGAGCTCTCAGGAACGGATTAATGTCGAATACCGGGGGTCCACTGTAATATGGATATGAAGAAAGAGATCATTGCTTAGGGGTTGGAGGTTAGTGGGGAGGATGTGGAAGAGTTGGTGGAGGACGACAATGATGAACTAACCACTCATGACCTGCAAGATCATCTTCAACAGCAAGAGGCCAGACCTGAGGAAACTGCTCCGGAGGAGGGGATAGAGAAATTGAGGAAGTTGCCTACTTCAAAGATTAAGGAAATGTGTGCAATGTGGCTTAAAGTGCAAACCTTTTTTGATGAAAATCACCCTGACACAGCTACTGCAAGCCATGTTGGCAACCTGTACACTGAAAATGTTATGGCTCATTTTAGGAAAGTCTTAACCCTTTGAGGGTCGACAGGCCCTCTCCAAGACTCGTTCTCAGGGTCGGCCAAATTTAAAAAAAAAAAAAAAATCTTAGGAAAAGATAGAGAATCTTTCCCCAATCATAATGACACCAAAAGTATGAAATTTGATGGAAAACTTACGGAATTATGCTCTCGCGAAGATAGCGGTCTCGACGATGCTTACGCATCGGCGATTTTGCCCACTTTGAGCCCCATTTTCAGCCAATTCCACTGTACTAGTCGACAAAAAACATGAATATTTCGCTAGAACTCCATTTTTTCTATCGAATGAGTGCAAGAAACCACCCATTTACCAATGTCAACTATCCAGTACAGTGGTCAGAATTTAGCAATTTTGCCTATTTCACACAAATTTCAAAAGATGCCAATTTCCGAATAGGGTCCAGAATAAACAAGAAAGACATTCCTGGCACTAAAATGACATTTCCTCTGTTCATTAGTCACGTCTCAAGGCCCCTCTTACATTCTTTTGCTTTCCACTTTGAATTTTTATTCTCACCCCAAAATAGAAGATTTACTGTTATGCAGACTACTGCATTAGTGTAAAAAATGGTATAAATAATATTGGCGCACTTGCGAAAGAATATTAGACTCACCAGTTGACGTGTATTGGACGCTTGCCATGATTTGTTTACTTTTGAACTTTGGTAAAAATCGAACATTTCTGCTACTTTGAGCTCAATTTCAAGGTACTTTCCATTGTAAAACCAGTCAAAATCATCTCAATTTCTGTAACATGTCTTCCATTCTATAAAATGAGACCAAGAAAACTAGAATACAACAATAAATACCATACGAAAATACAGTGCAAAGTAGCTGTTTTATTCCAAAAAAACGGTCAGTTTTTTTTTTCTCATTATGCACTGTGTGCTGCAGGATTTTTTTATACTGTGCACACTGACCACATAGACCCATTCTTTCATATGTAGGCCTACCAGCTTTCTCCCACTAGATTTGAGGGCGCTAGAATTTAGGCGTACTAGTACGTCAAAAACCCTGGGACGTAAGCTGTACTAGTACGGCCGAAACCCTCAAAGGGTTAAAGGAACAGGAGGTACAGAGCTCTATAGACAGATATGTTGTGCGACAGAGGTCCAGTGACTCTCAAGCTGGTCCTAGTGGCATTAAAAGAAGGGGAGTAACCCCAGAAAAGGACTTGACACCTCAAGTCCTAATGGAAGGGGATTCCCCTTCTAAACACTAACACCATCCACACTCTCCCCTCCTCCCATCCCATCAATCATCACCAGATCTTTAATAAAGGTAAGTGTCATGTAATTGTACATGTCTTCTTCAGTTTGTGTGTATTAAAATTAATATTTCATGTGGTAAAATTTGTTTTTTTCAATACTTTGGGGTGTCAGGAATGGATTAATTTGATTTCCATTATTTCTTATGGGAAAATTAACTCGACTAACGATAATTTCGACTAACGATGAGCTCTCAGGAACGGATTAATATCGTTGGTCGAGGGTCCACTGTATATCTCTCCAAACTGCCAATATCCCAAACCCCTCCTTTAGAGTGCAGGCATTGTACTTCCCATTTCCAGGACTCAAGTCCGGTTATATAAAATAACCGGTTTGCCTGAATCCCTTCACTATTACCCTGCTCACACTCCAACAGATCATCAGGTCCCAAATACCATTCATCTCCATTCACTCCTATCTAACATGCTCACGCACGCTTGCTGGAAGTCCAAACCTCTTGCCCACAACACCTCCTTTACCCCCTCCCTCCAACCTTTTCGAGGACGACCCCTACCCCGCCTTCCTTCCCCTACAGATTTATATGCTCTCCATGTCATTCTACTTTGATCCATTCTCTCTAAATGACCAAACCACCTCACAAAACCCTCTTCAGCCCTCTGACTAATACTTTTATTAACTCCACACCTCCTAATTTCCACAATTCGAATTTTCTGCATAATATTTACACCACACATTGCTCGTAGACAGGACATCTCAACTGCCTCCAACCACCTCCTTGCTGCAGCATTTACAACCCAAGCTTCACACCCATATAAGAGTATTGATACTACTATACTTTCATACATTCCCTTCTTTGCCTCCATAGATAAAATTTTTTGCCTCCACATATACCTCAATATACCTTTTTTTTCTTCATCAATTCTATGATTAAACCTCACCCTTCATAAATCCATCCGCTGACACGTCACCTCCCAAATATCTGAAAACATTCACTTCTTCCATATTCCTCCTCCCCAATTTGATATCCAGTTTTTCTTTATCTAAATCATTTGATACTCTCATCACCTTACTCTTTTCTGTGTTCACTTTCAACTTTCTACCTTTACACACATTCCCAAATTTGTCCACTAACCTTGCAATTTTTCTTTAGAATCTCCCATAAGAACAGTATCATCAGCAAAAAGTAACTGTGTCACTTCCCATTTTGTATTTAATTCCCCATAATTTAATCCCACCCCTCTCCTGAACAACCTAGCATTTACTTCTTTTACAACCCCATCTATAAATACATTAAACAACCATGGTGACATTACATATCCCTGTCTAAGACCTACTTTTACTGGGAAGTAGTCTCCCTCTTTTCTACACACCCTAACCTGAGCCTCACTATCCTCATAAAAAACTCTTTACAGCATTTAGTAACTTACCACCTATTCCATACACTTGCAACATCTGCCACATTGCTCCCCTATCCACTCTATCATATGCCTTTTCTAAATCCATAAATGCAATAAAAACTTACCTTTATCTAAATACTGCTCACATATATGCTTCAATGTAAACACTTGATCTACACATCCCCTACCCACTCTAAAACCTCCTTGCTCATCCGCAATTCTACATTCTGTCTTACCTCTAATTCTTTAAATAACCCTACCGTACACTTTTCCTGGTATACTTAGTAAACTTATTCCTCTATAATTTTTACAGTCTCTTTTGTCCCCCTTCCCTTTATATAAAGGGACTATACATGCTCTTTGCCAATCCCTAGGTACCTTCCCCTCTTTCATACATTTATTAAACAAAAATACCAACCACTCCAACACTGTCCCCCCCTGCTTTTAACATTTCTGTCATGATCCCGTCAGTTCCAGCTGCTTTACCCCCCTTTCATTCTATGTAATGCCTCACGCACCTCCCCCACACTCACATCCTGTACTTTTTCACTCCTAAAAGATGATATACCTCCCTGGCCAGTGCATGAAATTACCGCCTCCCTTTCTTCGGCGACATTTAAGTTCCTCAAAATATTCTCGCGATCTACCCAAAACCTCCATCTCCCCATCTACTAACTCCCCTTCTCTGTTTTTAGCTGATAAATCCATTTGTTCCCTTGGCTTTCTTAACTTGTTTAACTCACTATAAAAAATTTTCTTATTTTCATTAAAATTCCTTGACAGTACCTCTCACACTCTATCATCTGCTCTCCTTTTGCGCTCTCTCACCACTCTCTTCACCTTTCTTTTACTCTCCACATACTATACTTTTCCATAAACACTTCTGCTTTGTAAATACCTCTCATAAGCTACCTTTTTCTCTTTTATCACACCCTTTACTTCATCATTCCACCAATCACTCCTCTTTCCTCCTGCACCCACCCTATTATAACCACAAACTTCTGCCCCACATTCTAATTACTGCATTTTTTAAAACTATTCCAACCCTCTTCAACCCCCCCCCCATACTCATATCTGCACCAGCCCACCTTTCTGCCAATAGTTGCTTATATTTCACCCGAACTTCCTCCTCCCTTAGTTTATACACTTTCACCTCCCTCTTACTTGTTGTAGCCATTTTCCTCTTATCCCATCTATCTCTTACTCTAACTGTAGCTACAACTAGATAATGATCGATATATCAGTTGCCCCTCTATAAACATGTACATCCTGGAGCCTACCCATCAACCTTTTATTCCACCAATACATAATCTAACAAACTACTTTCATTATGTGCTAAATCATACCTTGTATATTTATTTACCCTCTTTTTCATAAAATATGTATTACTTATTACCAAACCTCTTTCTACACATAGCTCAATTAAAGGCTCCCCATTTTCATTTCCCCTGGCATCCCAAATTTACCTACTACTCCCTCCCTCACATTTTTTCCCCACTTTAGCATTAAAATCCCCAACCACAAGTACTCTCACACTTGGTTCAAAACTCCCCACGCAATTACTCAACATTTCCCAAAATCTCTCGCTCCTCTATACTTCTCTCTTCCCCAGGTGCATAAACACTTACTATAACCCACTTCTCACATACAACCTTTATTTTACTCCACATAATCCTTGAATTAATACATTTATAGTCCCTCTTTTCCTGCCATAGCTTATCCTTCAACATTATTGCTACCCCTTCTTTAGCTCTAACTCTATTAGAAACCCCCGACCTAATCCCATTTATTCCTCTCCACTGAAACTCACCCACCCCTTTCAGCTTTGTTTCACTTAAAGCCAGGACATCCAGCTTCTCATTCATAACATTCACAATCATCTCTTTCTTATTAAATGTATACAATGTATATACTTGGTCAGCACATCCCCTATCCTTCTTAAACCCCATTTTCTTTGTGATCCTACTTTCTGTCTTGTCCCATCTCTTTCTAATAATTCTACCATGCACTTTACCTGGTATATTTAACAGGGTTTTTCCCCTATATATCTTACACTTTTAAAAAAAAGTCCCCTTTTTCCTTATGCAAAGGCTGCATGTTAGGTAAAAGGACACAGGTGAAACTAATGTGACATTTTATTGTGGCAATGTTTCACTCTCTGGGAGCTTTGTCAAGCCATTACAGCTTGACAAAGCTCCTGGTGAGTGAAACATTGTCACAACAAAATGTCACATTAGTTGCATGTGTCCTTTTACCTAACACACTGTCGGTAGTTCTACCATCATTACCAAAGGATGCATGTTCTCTGATAATCCTTGGATACTTTCCCTTTCATATATATGTTGAACAAATACATACACCAACTACAGTACTTCAAAACTAAAAATAAATAATAAATGCTTTACTTCCACATGATACAGTACGTAGTTTTTTTACAAAACTGGATGACATTTAATAATATATATGGAAAGCCCCTGGTTACTTTACTTAATCTGTTTTAATCCCATCTATCCCAGCTGATTTACCCACTTTGTTCTAACCACTGTCTCAGATGCTTACCCTATATTCATCTCTGGAGCTTTTTTACTCCTATTAGATATTATCCCTCCCTGCCTAAGTACGGTATTATGGTCCTTCTTTTACCATCAGTATTTAAAAACTCAAAATATTCTCTTGTTTTTTACAGTACCTCTCCATCTAATATCTTCTCTTCTTTCATTATTACCTGCTGAGTCCATTTGCTCTTCAGGCTTTCCCATTGTATTAAGATATCCAAAGCTGTTATATATTCTTAGCAAAATTTGCTGATAAAAGTCTTGCATAGTCTTCCAATGGTTCTCTTGCACTCCCTCACCAATTATTTTTACATTGTATATTCTCTCCACATATTCTGGGTTTTGAATAGCATTTTTACATTTAAAAAGCCTCTGATATATTTAAAAAGCCTCTGATATGCTTACATTTACCACTCTGTCATCCTCCACCAATCATCCTTCTTCCCACCGACACCAAAAAAAAAAAAAAAAAGGAATCCTGTACACTAACTTACAACACTTTTGGAATTCCCAGTTTTGCATAAGCACATAAGTGTTGCTAAAGCATCTAGGATACAGTACTCATGGCCTTCTCAACTGTCAATATCACATATTTCTATTAATGTACTATCCAAGTTGCTAGTTTTAAACAATCTCACCCTTAGCATTATACTAGATTTTCTACCATCAAGAGCAAGTCAAAAATCTATTCAACACAATTTACCTTAGAAGTAACCTACACAATCATTGTATCTCTGCATTTATGTCCAAACTTTCATTACACTTTACCCCTCAAGGAAGGTTCTTTTGATGCTGGTGAGGGGCTCTTGATCTAGGGAATTGGATCTGTGCTCTGGTTCCCTGAATTGAGTCTGAATACCTTCCATCCCTCCCCCATATGTGCTGTATAATCCTACAGGTTTTAGCTCTCCCCATGATTATAATTATAATAATCATTACACTGATTGGTAATCACATGAAATTGTCAGGTAATTAATGAGATTTATATTACATACAAGATATATCCTCAAAGTATTTTTGGAAGACAGAGGTACCATAACTTTCAGGAATAAAATATAATCAACCAAAATTACAAAATCACTTCTCACTCTCACCTGCAGTCACATATACAATCACATACACAGCTTTGCACTTTTTTTTTTATTTTTGGCTCTTGCAAGACCATAAAGCCCTGCTTGCATGACACAAGCTCATAGTATATGTGGGCTTTCTCTTGTAACCTCATGCTTGACCTAGGTGGTTTTCTGTGCTTCACTTGTCAGGTTCCAATTTCAGTTTACCATATTCTATTGGACTGTCCTGTCTTTTAATGAGTACACAGAATTTACCTTTGATGTAGTCACCGCTCCAACACTCTTACTTTATCTTCCCTCCTTAGTGATGGCCCCACCCTTGAGACACACTCCCTCTTTGACTTCAAAACAGCATCCGATTTATTGCACAAACTCTGATAATACTACTTCCTTTAGCACTCCTCATAGGCCTTTCTAACTATGCATCTGTTATCTTCTCCACCCTTGCTACCCTATGATCCAGCATCACCCCCTACCCTGCAGTACTGTATGACCCTAGTGGGTCATACAGCACTGCTTCAGCTGTGCTTCTTAATAATAATAATAATTATATTATAATAATTATAATACCAACGCTCTTATATGGGTGTGAAGCATGGGTGATGAATGTTGCAGCGAGGAGAAGGCTGGAGGCAGTGGAGATGTCATGTCTGAGGGCAATGTGTGGTGTGAATATAATGCAGAGAATTCGTAGTTTGGAAGTTTAGGAGGAGGTGCGGGATTACCAAAACTGTTGTCCAGAGGGCTGAGGAAGGGTTGTTGAGGTGGTTCGGACATGTAGAGAGAATGGAGCGAAACAGAGTGACTTCAAGAGTGTATCAGTCTGTAGTGGAAGGAAGGCGGGGTAGGGGTCGGCCTAGGAAAGGTTGGAGGGAGGGGCTAAAGGAGGTTTTGTGTGCGAGGGGCTTGGACTTCCAGCAGGCATGCGTGAGAGTGTTTGATAGGAGTGAATGGAGACAAATGGTTTTTAATACTTGACGTGCTGTTGGAGTGTGAGCAAAGTAACATTTATGAAGGGATTCAGGGGAAACCGGCAGCCGGACTTGAGTCCTGGAGATGGGAAGTACAGTGCCTGCACTCTGAAGGAGGGGTGTTAATGTTGCAGTTTAAACTGTAGTGTAAAGCACCCTTCTGGCAAGACAGTGATGGAGTGAATGATGGTGAAAGTTTTTCTTTTTCGGGCCACCCTGCCTTGGTGGGAATTGGCCAGTGTGTTATTTTTTTTTATTAATAAAAAATTATAATGTTTAATCAATTTAAGTGCTAAACATAAGAGGGTCATGTAGCACTGCAGGGTGGGATGTGTGAAAGGAGGAATGTGCAATGATGATGAGGCAGTGAAGGGTAGGAGTGTGTAAGGGCAAGGGTTAATAGGGGGTTGGGAAGAATACAAGAGGAAAAGTAAAACCACAGTTAGTACAATAAGTTATTTTCTGTTAAAAAGTCAGAGTGCATCAGAGGTGGAATTTTCAGCAAGGTCAATGAGTTAGTGTGTTAGGGTGAAAGACAACAGAAGTGAATTCTGCATGACCGCTGATAGGCTGGACAATCTATTAAGATACGCTGAACTGACAGTGCAATCCAGCAGGCCTGCAGAGCAGTGCTGGGTTTGTTTCACAAAGTGTCCACAGGGGGAAGATGTGGAAAAGGGCAGCAAACGTTTCCACAATAATGATACCCCGGGCCTCAAAAATACCCCGGGTTGCACAAATAGTCAAACCACAGTAAACCTGTAGATGCTCATGATTTAAAAAACCCAATTTAAAAAATAAATCGGTAG
>NW_026476422.1:0-10266 GCF_026875155.1 Cherax quadricarinatus
TGTTCGTACTTGCCTTTGGAGTGTTTTAAAGCAGTGGGTAACCTGTCTATCTTTTCAGCTTGGATGACAGTGAGGGTCACCTGTCAATCAACGAAAAGAACAGGAGACGGACTAACGTCCTCGATACGTCCCATTTTGGATCTAATTACCTGTGCACCTGTATGAAATTGCAGGACGTAACCCCACAGCATTGCAGCGGTAAAGAACCTGCTTTCCTGTCATCGGGATACTACTCGAGGCTCTATCTACTGTGAAGAACTAGCCAGTGGGTCGTAATCAACACCTGCGACCCCCCTCATCATCAGCAACGGCTACGATTTCAACAACAGTGTCACCAACACCAGACACCCCTATCTACATTAGCGTTGAATTCAGTTATCATTTATATTTTTCATTTTTCATTTTCTTTAATGTAGGATTAATATTTCATATTTAAGTGTTTTACATTTTATATTTTCTATATAATAAAGTATTTATGTTTGTCTGTTATTATTTCTTTTTCTATTCACAAATTTTTCCCCCGGGGAGGAGCCAGCCTTGGTAATACTGCCCTGAAGTTGTTACAGGGCTGAGTAAGCCTTCACAAATATATAATGGAATTACCCAGAAACTGCAATTAAATCTGTCCCAGATTTCCACTTCGATGACTTCATGGGACTGAGCAATTACCTGGGTGGGCTAAATTGGGAAGGCCTTACTATGGGTGAGGTAGGTAGGGTTGGTTGCCAATATGACGTATTTCAGAGCATAGCACTAGCTGCCCGGGAACAACTTTTGTTCCAAGTAAGGAAATTAGATCTAACGAAAATTATTCCAAATGGATGAACAATAGATTAAAAATTTTATTGGTCAATAAGAACTATGCTTGGGGCCCCCCATCGGGACCAACACAGTACCTCTCAGATCTGAGGCCCATTTCTTTCCCTGGCTGACAGAGTAAGATACAAAAAGCCTACAAATAGCCACGATTCTGCCCCGGGCAGCAAGGTACTCCACTAAGAGACGGATAATTGCCCAAACCCATGACAAAAGATCCAACTCTCTCATAGATTACTCCTGGATCTTTTCGTTTTGTGCTGCTGGGCGGAAGCTGCTGCTATACAATACCCTTGAGAAGAGTTGTGACCTTTCCTGTGATGGGTATCATCCACCACCTCCCTGGTGCCCAGATCCGGCCGAGGGTGTGTATCTCAAGCGTCTCTGCATCTTGTCTCAGCAATCATGCTGAGACAAGCATTGGCACCGACAGAGGACGCACATCTGCAGTGTATTTTCACAGATGGTTCTGTCGACCCCTGACAGGAAGGAGCAGCAGCTGAACTGAACCACAATGGTCACACCACAAGGCAAGCGAATCCCTGACCACTGCACAATGCCTTAAGCTGAGCTGGTGGCGATTCAGCAGGCTTTGGTCACATGCCTATGAAAATCGACTCCGACCTGTCATACATGTTGACTCCACCTCTGCAATTAATCCCCCTCTCCCATCCTCAACCAAGGAAATGTTCACCTCATCACATCGACCCTGAGCATAATGACAGCCTTAGAGGTTCAGGGTAAATATCGACTTGAGTTGGATCCCAGCCATGCGGCATCCGGGGAAATGACAGAAACTGTTCCAGAGCGCAGTGTACCGCCATCCATCGGCTTCGTTTGGGGTTTCCCACAGCCAAGTAATGATAGATAGGCTGAGGGGGAGATGTGCCAGTACTGCCAGCGCGTTGTCCAGGCCCTCTAAAACACTGTCTTTGGAGTGCGAAGTTACTGAGACACTCCGTAGGCAACAGCACTGATATCCCCTCCCAAAGAGGACCCAGAGATGACTGCGGCCACACTATTGTACCATGGGGTCAACGAACCAAAGAAGCTGTTGCCCGTGATAACGACATATCCCTCCCTCGCTAGTGTCCACAGTTAGGTCAAAGGATTGGTTTAAGCTGGTGGGGAATTGAACCTGTCCTGCATTGGCCAGTATTTCCTCCTGCAGTGGTAGTTCTTTCTTTTTCTTAAGTGCTAAACCTTTAAGAGTCATTTCAGTAAGTGGTAGTTTAATAATTTTTGATCTGAGGAAAGGTAAAATTGCTTCAAGAACCTTTTACTGGTATCTTTCCTCTACCCTAAAATTATTTTTATTTTTAACTGTAAATTCTTTAAGAAAATTACTAAAATAACATTTTATATATTAAATATTCATTTCAAACCCGTATGAAGGGAAAATAACTTCTAACTCCTAGGAACAAATGATTTAACCATTATAACCCATGGAGACCGACAGTTTTTCAAGACATATCTAATGTATGTTTAACCCAGATCACACATCTTCATTTCATGCAGGAATCCAACACCTGATGACTCTCTAAATATAGTGTGGGAAGCTGCACGTCCAGACAAAACCTCCCTCACTTTTTCTCTCACACTGACGCCCACCATGAAGGCAGACTATAGGCACAAGGTATTCTATTGTCCGCTTGTCGCATATTCCTTGTGTAAAAAATCAGTAAAATCTTTGTGTATCTGAATGGAAAGACTGTCAACCCTATATATGAAGCAAAGAGCTGCCGGAAAACTATATTTTCTGACATAATGTTATGAATATGCTTACTTTGTCATTTCAAAATAAAAAAAAAATTACAGTGAAGAGGAATAATACAAACCATACCACGGGCGGGGATAGAACCCTTTGAACTCTGATCACGGGTTTTCTTCCCCCCACCGTGGTATGATTTGTTTGCAATCATGCCATTACATTTTGTGAGTTAACGGCTTTGAGGGGACTTGAGCTAGAGTTCGTCACGGCCACGCTAGCTGGAGATTCGTCTGTAAAAACTTGCATTTGTGGTCACAGTGGTGCCTATGCTAACCTTCCTATGGTGTAGAAATATACCTAGTTGGACGAATCTTATTGTGGCTAGATGGTCCAGTGGCTAACGCGACGATCTGGAGTTTTAAGACTCTCTGATCGCGGGTTCTATCCCCGCCCGTGGTATGGTTTGTTTGCAATCGTGTCATTACGATTTCGTGAGTCAAGATATACAAACTTTCATCGAGTCAAAATTTCGGTTTGAGAGTATTATTGGGACAACATTTTGCTCTGAAGAGAGCCCCATAAGGAAAACCTTTATATCTAAATGAAGCTTTATTAAAATGTTCTTAGAACAACTTATTGCTCACAAAAAGGCTCATTATTCTACGTACCTTTTTATTTTTATTTGTGGAAGTGTGCCTTTTAAAATCATAAAAATGTTGAAAAAATCTAATGCTATTTTAAGTTAGGTAACATGAAGCCAACACAGCTTTATTTCAGATTAATGTTTCATATATTTTGAGTCTTATTGCATTATTTATGTAAACAGGTTCGTGCTTTCTGGGAGTCACTGCCACTTAAACAGAACTTGCTGCTTCACTCAGAGAAATTTAAACTCTCAGAACCTAAAGCTGAACTTGAGGAAATTAAAGAAGATTTGGATCAAGAGATGCCACTTCAAATGGAAAATGAACCAAAAATATCTGCTGCACGGAACGAGTTGTAATCTTGACATAATGAAAACTACTTATCCACTTGGTTGGAATACTGACTTCCAATCCTGATACGGAATGATTATCTTCATAGTTTTATCATAGGTTTATTATTGTACACAAATTGGTGTGGTATAGAGTCAATAGATTACAGAGGCATATTGTAACCAGGTACTGAACTAAATTGTATTGGGAGTGAACAACTTTCAGCATTATATGTACCAGTTACTGATACCCAGGTACTGGGTTAACTTTTCTTGGGCGTGGTATGTTAATCAGATCTCATCTAGAATAGCCGAATAAAAATAAATAATGTTTCATTATAATGGATGTAACAGGCTTCTAATGACAAAAACAATGTCTGAGAATCCTAACTAATGTAAACTGTTTGTTTGGTGTTGCTGCTGCGGGATACAATGTGGTCACCAGTATGTGATCTTTGGTGTTGCTGCTGTGGGATACAATGTGGTCACCAGTATGTGATCTTTGGTGTTGCTGCTGCAGGATACAATGTGGTCACCAGTATGTGATCTTTGGTGTTGCTGCTGCGGGATACAATGTGGTCACCAGTATGTGATCTTTGGTGTTGCTGCTGCGGGATACAATGTGGTCACCTTTATATTTTACCTAGTTAACAATATCAAGTTTTTTTCGTTCAATGCTACTTATTGTATTTAGTATATATACTGTTCTTTACATTTGCTTACCCAACATTTTGTACATCATTACTGTACCACAAGTATTCTTGCATACAGCATATTCAGTTATATTTTTCGATAGACAGTATATATTTTTTGCTTCCTGTTTTAAAATTACTTTTTTCCTCTGCAGTTTTTTATTGTTATTTTACCATATACTCGTGTAACATTAATATATACCCTGAACCTTATCTCTAGATAAGATACTGCCTAAGCTATCTCTGTTTGATCTCTTGACATCTTGTAGAGATGGTGAAAATATTTTGTTTATTCTTGCCAAGAATCCAGAAACAATCCTTAGTGTATGAGTGAGGGAGTGTCCCTGGGGTCTGTTTCTCAAAAGTTAAGGAATGAGGTAATTCATCTGTCTAAATCCGAAATGCGATAAGTCATCATTCAGAACTGATGGTAAATTGTATATATGATGGCCTGACAAAGATGTGCGGTTAATATAATATTTATTGACCCTGTGTTTCCATTGCCAGGGCTTTAGTCATACCTCAGCAAATTGTCTCAGAAGTATAATCTACCAAGCTGAAAGATTTTTGTAATAGTGATGATCTAGAAATTGCGATAATAAAAACTTCTTTCCGTTATGCAAACTGTTCCTCCAGAGATGTTCCTCAAGGTGCTATTCTCCACTGCCTCTACTTCAGACTGTCTGGAGATGGTACTGTAATGTCACAAATTAATAAAAATTGCTGTTTTCCAATGGTTTCCTGAAGCTATTCAAAACTCGTGGAGGTAACATAATTGAATATCTGTTCAATGAGAAATCACATTAAGCATGCTAATGAAGTTCTAAATGAGTTGTGTCTTGATATTTTATGTCTGATGGAAAATTGGCTGTTAGAGTCTAATATATCAGTTATTACCGATTTTTTGCCCAGGTTCCATTATTACCTTCTTCTTGATATGTTTGGACCTTTTATATCTGACTGGAGACAGTTTCTAAGAATTGCTGACGACATTTTTCGTCTGACTAGAAGCCTCGTGCTGTTGAGGTGAAATCATTTGTAGAAAGAAACATTTTGTATAAAACTCCTAAACTCTGTAACAATTTGCCAGTGTCTCTTAATATTCAGGAAATTGTTCATGCTTCTAAGTTTAAATTGAAAGGATGTTTCTGCTGATCATTCTCTCACATTGGTATATACATTTTCACATTCTTCTTGATTGTTATTGTTCTACTTATGGTTTTGTGTACGAACGATTGTGAACTTCTTGAAAGAGCAAGCTCTAATAAAATATAAAATCTAATTAATAATTAATATTATTAATATTTTTTCTCCCCATTTTTAACTATGGGGTCTCATTCTTTGAACACAATACAGGTCTCCCTAAACCTTCCCATTGGGTTGATACTGAGTGCCAAATAGAGCTATCACGTTAATATCCTCTCATGGGATGTGTCTTGATGTTAGTGACGTACTCTTGATGTCAGGTATTCTTGATACCAGTGAGATACTCTTGATATTAGTGAGGTACTCTTGATGACACTGACGCACTCTTAATCAAATAAATTATACCTTCCATCCCTTTCTTTAATCAAATATGATTACCTTTCATTCCCGCAGGTGCTGTATGATCCCTTCTGGTTAAATGTTCCTATAATAACGTTACCTAACCCATAAATTTTGTCTTAAATGATGATTAAATTGTCTTGGAAAAAGGGTTAAGAAATGGTAAGCAACCTTGACCTGTGTAATTGTGAGCGAGTCACTCAAATATAGTACATGAGTAAACAGTGAAAAATAATTGTTAATTAACTGAAAGGTATTATGAAATGAATAAAGATGTACGTCTAGAAATCTACCCATCAACCTTTTACCTACTAACACACAATCTAATAAAGTTCTGTCATGTTTCCACATATTGTTTATCCTAAGTTAGGGAAGATTTATCAGGGAACAGGACACGTGCTTCCTGATGCGGGTCTTAGGCATGACTTTTGATCATGTGATAGAGTTCCTCTGCTGGCTTTCTAATTTACCCCATTTAACAAGTAATATAGTTTGTTGCAATTATACTTATTTATATAGTGATATACATATTTTTATATATAATTGTCAACCGTTATGTAGTTTTGCTAAAAGACCGAATATGCTAGTGCTAGTCCTTTACATTTTGAATAATAGATGAATAAGACACTTTTGTAACACTTATGCAACACTTGTGCAACACTTGTGCAACATTTGTGTAAGACTTGTGCAACACCTGTGCAACATTTGTGTAAGACTTGTGCATCACTTGCGCAACACTTGTGTAAGACTTGTGCAACACTTGTGCAACACTTGCGTAACACTTGTGCAACACTTGTGCAACACTTGTGTAAGACTTTTGCAACACTTGTGCAACACTTGCGTAACACTTGTGCATCACTTGTGCAACACTTGTGTAAGATTTGTGCATCACTTGTGCAACATTGGTGTAAGACTTGTGCAACACTTGTGTAA
The DNA here is from genome assembly GCF_026875155.1 of Cherax quadricarinatus. Lineage (NCBI taxonomy): Eukaryota > Metazoa > Arthropoda > Malacostraca > Decapoda > Parastacidae > Cherax > Cherax quadricarinatus. Next base: position 6,671 of record NW_026476422.1, read on the forward strand.
CACTTGTGCAACACTTGTGCAACACTTGAGCAACATTTGTAAAAGACTTGTGCAACACTTGTGCAACATTTGTGTAAGACTTGTGCAACACTTGGGGCAACACTTGCGTAACACTTGTGCAACACTTGTGCAACACTTGTGTAAGACTTTTGCATCACTAGTGCAACACTTGTGTAAGACTTGTGAAAACACTTGTGTAACACATTGCGCAACACTTGTGCAACACTTGTGCAACACTTGCGTAACACTTGTGTAACGCTTGAGTAACACTTGTGTAACACTTGTGCAACTCTTGTGTAACACTTGCGTAAGACTTGTGCAACACTTGTGCAACACTTGCGTAAGACTTGTGCATCACTTGTGCAACACTTGTGTAAGATTTGTGCATCACTTGTGCAACTTGGTGTAAGACTTGTGCAACACTTGTGTAACACTTGTGCAACACTTGTGCAACACTTGAGCAACATTTGTAAAAGACTTGTGCAACACTTGTGCAACATTTGTGTAAGACTTGTGCAACACTTGTGCAACATTTGTGTAACACTTGTGCAACACATGTGTAACACTTGTGCAACATTTGTGTAACACTTGTGCAACACTTGTGTAACACTTGTACAACACTTGTGCAACACGTGTGCAACACTTGCGCAACACTTGTGCAACACTTGTGTAACTCTTGTGCAACACTTGTGCAACACTTGTGCAACACTTTTGCAACACTTGTGCAACACTTGTGCAAGACTTGTGTAACACTTGTGCAACAAGAAATAAAAAAGGGAATTAGAAAAGCAAAAAGAGATTATGAGGTTAAAGTTGCAAGAGAATCGAAGACTAACCCAAAAGGATTCTTTCAGGTATACAGAAGTAAGATCAGGACAAGATAGGCCCACTCAAAAGTTCCTCGGGTCAGCTCACTGACAGTGATAAGGAAATGTGTAGAATTTTTAACACATACTTCCTCTCAGTTTTTACACAGGAGGATACCAGCGATATTCCAGTAATGATAAATTATGTAGAACAGGACGATAATAAACTGTGCACGATTAGGGTCACAAGTGACATGGTCCTTAGGCAAATAGATAAATTAAAACCTAACAAATCCCCAGGCCCTGATGAACTGTATGCAAGGGTTCTAAAGGAATGTAAAGAGGAGCTTAGCACACCTTTGGCCAATCTTTTCAACATATCACTACAAACTGGCATGGTGACAGATAAGTGGAAAATGGCAAATGTGATACCTATTTTCAAAGCAGTGTGACAGGTCCTTAGCTTCGAACTATGACCAATAAGCCTAACCTCCATTGTGGGAAAATTTATGGAATCAATAATTGCCGAGGCATTTCGTAGCCACCTTGAAAAGCATAAATTAATCAACGAATCTCAGCATGGTTTTACAAAGGGGCGTTCCTGCCTTACGAATTTATTAACTTTTTTCACTAAGGTATTTGAGGAGGTAGATCATGGTAATGAATATGATATTGTGTATGGACTTCAGTAAGGCTTTTGACAGGGTCCCACATCAGGACTATTGAGGAAAAATTAAGGCACATGGAATAGGAGGAGAAATTTTTTCCTGGATAAGGCATGGTTGACAAATAGGCAGCAGAGAGTTTGCATAAATGGGAGAAATCAGAGTGGGAAGCGTCACGAGCGGTGTTCCACAGGGGTCAGTGTTGGGTCCCCTGCTGTTCACAATCTACATAAACGACATAGATGAGGGCATAAAGAGCGACATCGGCAAGTTTGCCGAGGACACCAAAATAGGGCCGTCGAATTCATTCTGACGAGGACATTCGAGCACTCCAGGATAGATTTGAAATAGACTGATGCAGTGGTCGAGAAGTGGCAGATGCAGTTTAATATAGACAAATGCAAAGTTCTAAATGTTGGACAGGACAATAACCATGCCACATATAAACTAAATAATGTAGATCTTAATATTACGGATTGCGAAAAAGATTAGGAGTTCTGGTTAGCAGTAATCTGAAACCAATACAACAGTGCATAAGTGTTCGCAATAAAGCGAATAGAATCCTTGGCTTCATATCAAGAAGCATAAATAATAGGAGTCCTCAGGTTGTTCTTCAACTCTATACATACTTGGTTAGGCCTCATTTAGATTATGCTGCACAGTTTTGGTCACCGTATTACAGAATGGATATAAATTCACTGGAAAATGTACAAAGGAGGATGACAAAGTTGATCCCATGTATCAGAAACCTTCCGTATGAGGATAGACTAAGGGCCCTGAATCTGCACTCTCTAGAAAGACGTAGAATTAGGGGGGATATGATTGAGGTATATAAATGGAAGACAGGAATAAATAAAGGGGATGTAAATAGTGTGCTGAAAATATCTAGCCTAGACAGGACTCGCAGCAATGGTTTTAAGTTGGAAAAATTCAGATTCAGGAAGGACATAGGAAAGTACTGGTTTCGTAATAGAGTTGTGGATGAGAGGAACAAACTCCCGAGTACAGTTATAGAGGCCAGAAAGTTGTGTAGCTTTAAAAATAGGTTGGATAAATACATGAGTGGATGTGGGTGGGTGTGAGTTGGACCTGATAGCTTGTGCTACCAGGTCGGTTGCTGTGTTCCTCCTTTAAGTCAATGTGACCTGACCTGACTAGGTTGGGTGCACTGGTTTTAGCCGGTAGGAGACTTGGACCTGCCTCGCATAGGCCAGTAGGCCTTCTGCAGTGTTCCTCCGTTCTTGTGTTCTTATGTTCATAACACTTGTGCAACACTTGTGTAACACTTGTGCAACACTTGTGCATCATTTGTGTAAGATTTGTCCAACACTTGTGCAACATTTGTGCATCATTTGTGTAAGATTTGTGCAACACTTGTGCAACATTTGTGTAACACTTGTGCAACACTTGTGTAAGACTTGTGCATCACTTGCGCAACATTTGTGTAAAACTTGTGGAACACTTGTGCAACACTTGTGAAAGACTTGTGCAATACTTGTGCAACACTTGCGTGACACTTGTGCAACACTTGTGCAACACGTGTGCAACACTTGCGCAAAACTTTTGCAACACTTTTGCAACACTTGTGCAAGACTTGTGCAACACTTGTGCAATACGTGTGCAACACTTGTGCAACAATTGTGCAACACTTGTGAAACACTTGTGCAACACTTGCGCATTATTTGTGTAAGACTTGCGCAACACTTGTGCACCATTTGTGCTACACTTGTGTAAGACTTGTGCATCACTTGAGCAACATTTGTGTAAGACTTGTGGAACACTTGTGCAACACTTGTGTAAGACTTGTGCAACATTTGTGTAGGGCTTGTGCAACACTTGTGCAACATTTGTGTAAGACTTGTGCAACACTTGTGCAACACTTGTGGAACACTTGTGCATCATTTGTGTAAGACTTGTGCAACACTTGTGAAACATTTGTGCATCATTTGTGTAAGACTTGTGCAACACGTGCAATATTTGGGTAAGACTTGTGCAACACTTGTGCAACATTTGTGTAAGACTTGTACAACACTTTTGCAACACTTGTGCAACACTTGTGCAACACCTGTGCAAAACTTGTGAAACACTTGTGTAACACTTGTGTAACACTTGTGCCAAACAAATT
>NW_026476423.1:0-10342 GCF_026875155.1 Cherax quadricarinatus
GTTTTTTTTTTTGGATTTAAACGACTTCAAAACCCGGGGAAATAAAAAAAACGAATACCTCGTCCTGTTGGAATAAGAACTGTGTCGGTGTAGCAGGACATCGAAATGGGATGGTGAATGGAGGAAACAAGGAGCGTCAATCACTCACAGTTAAGTAACCCTTCTAGTTATAGCAGAGTGATACTGGCCAGTTAGGTATGTTGTAATTGGATAGGTTATGGGTGATCCAGCTACATCAAGTGACCACCAGAGAATATCTGGTAAGTGGTGGGATTATGTACAAATGTTTTTTCTTTGATGTATATATCCATGTGTAACCTACCCCCCCCCCCCTGTGGAAAATTGCAATTATCTGAATGTATCATTATGTACATAACAGTAAATGAACAGATAATTATTATTTATCAGTTAGACAAGTAGGAATTTGTGACACCTAGGTCGCAAAAAATGTCCCCCTTCGATACCTACCACTGTCATATCCACAAGTTGCTCTGGACCTATTAATCATAAATGAAATATACATCACCAGGAATGCTGGTAAATATATAAATTTGTGGACTGTATATTAAATTAAAAAATGATTATATATAAATACACACATACATAACAGAAAGAGAATATCTTAAAATCACTCACCAATTTGACTGGAAATCAAGGTGTATCATACTCAGAAACCTTTGTCTATACATGAAAATAACAACTGGCCAGAGTTATAACATAACAGACTTATCTGAGGTTCCTGGAGCCGTCTTGTCCAGTCGCCTGATATCTCAAGTTATGCAGGAATGCACATCCAATAATTTCGCCTCCTATTTGAGAGCACGAAAAATTCTTCTCATTATACTAACGTTTACTCTCAATTCAAACAGTAATGGCGACTGACTCTTCTTTTAAAAATACACTTTTATTAAATACAATATAGGGCATCTATTTACCTATAAATTACCGTATTTCCGGAAAATATACAGTATTTTCCACAGCCCCCTTCATTCAGTTAAACTAATATAATCTATACAGTCAACAATTTAATTACTAGCGCCGTACTTGTGGGTGCTATCCAATTTATACTGGTCCCGGATAGATATGGATAAGATTGTGAGGTCGAAGGAACCACCTGCCGTGACCAGGGGTGGTTAAGTTTTCTCACATGTCTACACGGGTTGACTACGGTAAACAATATGGTTGTCTCCCAATGAGATTACTTGTATGCATGTAATGTTGAGGTACATACAGGTAACACCCTGTAAAATTTTCCATACTCCTGCTGTCCCTATTCACCTAGCAGTAAGTAGGTGCCTGGGTGTTAGTCGAATGGTATCCGCAGCATCCTGCAGGACAAGATAGAAGGACTAAAGTGTAAATTAAGACAGTCCTCGACGGTGCACTGACTTTCTTGTGTTATCCTGGGTTGGCTAACGGTCTCCCTTATGAGATGTACGGTAGTGTGTGTGTGGCTTCTCCAGTTATGTAGACCCTTAAGTGCCTTGTGAGTAAGTTTATTTAGATACATTATAGTACATGTCCTGGCAAAAAGTACATTTAGGTACAGGTATACATAAACAGTTACATAAATTATCACATGTATAAATTGTCTATGTGTAAATTACCTAAGATAACCCAAAAATAGTCAAAGTGACTTATTTACATTGGGGTCTTTGTAATACTTATTATTTAAACAATAAAAAGGTGATATACTAGGATCAGAGCACAATAATAGGTACACTTATGTTATATATACAAGAAATAACTTTCCTCCCTTTCTGTAGTTGCAGATATGGAAAATTTTATAGGGTACATACAGGTAACTGTATGTACCTCAACATTACATACATACAAGTAATCTCATTGGGAGACAACCATATTGCTTACCGTAGTCACCCTGTGCAGACATGTGAGAAAACTTAGCCACCCGTGGTCACTGCAGATGGTTCCTTCGACCTCACAAGGTTACCCATATCTATCCGAGACCAGTATGACGGATAGCACCAGCAAGTACGGCGCTACTAATTAATTGTGGACTGTATAGATTATATTAGTTTAACTGAATGAAGGGGGGGGGTAGGTTGCACATGCATATATCCATCAAGGAAAAAACACTTGTATATAATACCACCACTTACCAGATATTCTCTGGTGGTCACTTGATGTAGCTGGATCACCCACAACCTATCCAATTACAACACACCTAACTGGCCAGTATCAGTTTGTTATAACTAAAAGGGTTACTTAACTGTGGGTGATTGATGCTCCTTGTTTCCTCCATTCACCATCTCATTTCCATGTCCTGCTACACCGACACGGTTCTTGTTCCAGCAGGACAAGGTATCCGTTGGTTTGTCTCGGTTTAGAGGTCGTGACACCATAAAAACTTCACTATCCTCGGGACAGGAACCACGAGGACTAATGCGTTCACTAGGAGCAGGGTGACTTATTTCACTTCACGCATACTCTTAACTTAGTGTTATTATCATTGATTACATTACAATTTACAAGACGATTTAATGTCTCATAATTATTATGTACATTAGAGATCACTCCATTAAGATCTGAGACCGATGATTGATTAAATCACGGATATTTTCCCCTGGACACACTCCATGGCGTCGCACCAGTCACCACTAGTCCTACCCTTATTCACTAATTTTACCACTTATTACAGCAGTCCCATAAATCACGTTCCCTCACTTTTCACCAGGGACAGTTACGACACTTCCTATTATGAAGTGAAGCTATGTTAATTCTTAGGCCGCCATGAACGCCAATTTCCTGGTCCAATGTTTTCACAGCCTCTTAACTCCATTCCAAACACTCCCGCTCCCTGATACCCCCGTCTCGACCTCTCACCTGCCCATCAGCGCAGACGCAGAGCTTCCCTGTTGGTGCTATTCCATTTTTAAATACATTTTTGACCCATATCGACACATTAAACACCTATTAGGCACTATAGCTTCAGAAGATTAAAATATTTTCCACAACATTCGCTAGGTGTCCTTGCGTTATCTTCCTGAACTGGTTCTTGCTGTGACTGGTTCGACATGTACAGGCAGTCTGTTCCATTACTTTACTGATGTACAATTAAAGGTGTTTGAAGCCTGACCACTGACTGTGGCTACTACAGTGTTGTGTTCTCTCCCCAGCACACATAAGGGGGATTACCAACAGACCCCTGGCAGTCTTCAAGCTGGCACTGGACAAGCACCTAAAGTCAGTTCCTGATCAGCCGGGCTGAGGCTCGTACGTTGGTTTGCCTGCAGCCAGCAGCAACAGCCTGGTTGATCAGGCTCTGATCCACCAGGAGGCCTGGTCACAGACCGGGCCGCGGGGGCGTTGACCCCCGGAACTCTCTCCAGGTAAACTCCAGGTAAACATAGTACTGTGGGAACTACAAAGTTGCGTTCTCCCCCCTAGTACTGAGTACTACAATGTTGTGTTCTCTCCCCTAGTACTATGTGTACTACAATGTTGTGTTCTCTCCCCCTAGTACTGTGGATACTACAAAGTTGCGTTCTCTCCCCTTAGTATTGTGTGTACTACAACGTTGTGTTCTCTCCCCCTAGTACTGTGTGTACTAAAATGTCGTGTTCTCTCTCCCTAGTACTGTGGCTACAACAATGTTGTGTTCCCTCCCCCTAGTACTGTGTGTACTACATACAATATTGTGTTCTCTCCCCCTAGTACTGTGGTTACTACAAAGTTGTGTTCTCTCCCCCTAGTACTGTGTGTACTACACTGTTGTGTTATCTCCCCCTAGTACTGTGTATTACAATGTTGTGTTCTCTCCCCTTAGTATTGTGTGTACTACAACGTTGTGTTCTCTCCCCCTAGTAGTGTGTACTAAAATGTAGTGTTCTCTCCCCCTAGTACTGTGGCTACTACAAAGTTGTGTTCTCTCCCCCTAGTACTGTGTGTACTACAATGTTGTGTTCTCTCCCCCTAGTACTGTGTGTTCCACAATGTTGTGTTCTCTCCCTCTAGTACTGTGTGTACTACAATGTTGTGTTCTCTCCCCCTAGTACTGTGTGTGCTACAATGTTGTGTCCTCTACCCTATACCTGTGGCTACTACAATGTTGTGTTCCTTCCCCCTAGTACTGTGTATCAATGTGTGTTCTCTCCCCTAGTACTGTGTGTATTACAATGATGTGTTCTCTCCCCCTAGCACTGTGTGCACTGCAATGTTGTGTTCTCTCCCCCTTGTACTGTGGGTACTACAAAGTTGCATTCTCTCCCCTAGTACTGTGTGTACTACAATGTTGTGTTCTCTCCCCCTAGTACCATGGCTACTGCAATGTTGTGTTCTCTCCCCCTAGTACTGTGTGCACTACAATGTTGTGTTCTCTTCCCCTAGTACTGTGGGTACTACAATGTTGTGTTCTCTCCCCCTAGTACTGTGCATACTACAATGTTGAGTTCTCTCCTAGTACTGTGGTTACTACAATGTTGTTCTTCCCCAGTACTGTGCATACTAAGTGTTGTGTTCTTGTCCCTAATACTGTAGGTCTTGGACGATGGCTGCAGTGGTGTGGAGTGTGCTTTGCACTCTGCTACAATAAATGGGGCATGCGATTGTCAAGAGCGTAGTCTGAGACGCCGGATTAAATACTGTAGGCATTGAGCTACTTTAGAGGAACGATAACGTAGTTCTTGCGCAAGTCTTATTGCCAAAGATCATTCCAGAAGACATATGGCATGCAAATAGTGACTTTGTATGGAGTAGCATAATGGAGGCAAAGAATTTCGTCAACTGCTAACGGCAACGGGTTTTACGAATCGTTGGTCACCCCGGTTTCAGGCATAAGTCATAACACCACACCAGCTGTCAGTAAAGAATATCAGTGTTTCACGGCGTTACTGGATCAAGTTACGCAATGTTCCCTTTGTGGTTGGACAGGGCGGATATCGGAAAGACTTTCTGAGATGTATGGAACGTGCATTATGCCTCCGACATAGGAATGGTGGGTGGCAGGCACCTATGCGGGGGTGCCGAGGGGTCTTCAACCTCAAAATGACTTTGAGGCACCCCAGTCCATCCTACGTTTATCTACAAGAATTCAGGATACAGGTTTTGATTATGGTACCCAGGGCAACGACGTACGCTGGGCCTATGTGGTGAGTATGACCACACAGTGGGCGACCTTAGTGACAAGCGAAGACGTGTTGCTGGACCTGATGTGGTGGACGTCCGCACCCCTGCTTCAAGGTGGAGGTTGAGGAACTAACATCAGACGAGGGCATGGTGCAATTGTGAGACGAGATAGTGGATCGGCAACAGGACTGGCAGTGATTTGGAGTCCCTTCCAGACGCCTGATCAGGTGTCGTCTCCTGTGAATAAGGAGAGCAGCAATTACAGAAAGGTCTGAGATTGAGGAAGATGGTCGAGGTTTTGAAGACTGTCACCGCTGAAAGGAGGACGTTACATCTGAGCGTGGTGTCATTGAGAGCGTCTGCTTCAGAAAGTCAGGGTCGTGATATTCGGGGATGTAATGGTGGTTTGGAGTCGTTCGTTGAATCACAACCATTCTCAGTGGAGGTGGAGGTTCATCGTCAAGGCAACACCTTGACAAATTCATTGTACGTGACAGTCACGAAAAGAGGAGGCATACATCAGAATTGATGGAGACGTGCCTACGCTTGCACAAGGCCTGGAAACAGACTGAGTGGAGTGTGAGGTAGTGTGTAGTTGGTGGGAGCCATGAGTAGGGGCTTCCGAAGAAGGTAGGGGATTAGAGTAGCACTCTGAAGGTGTCCAACTTAATCAGCCTCTGGAGTTGTAAAGAGTGCTGAGAGAGTCAGGGTGGAAACTTAATAGGCCTTAGGTGATGTCTGTAAAGTTATTGGGGGGGGGGTGTAGGGGATGGACTGTTACACGTTCAAGTTCTTTTGCTTTACAAACTTTTGTACCGACTGAAGAACCTACTTGGGGGCAAACGTTTCAAATAATGTATGAAGAGAGATTGGTTTCGTAATTTCCTGAATAAATCTAGAGTGGATGTTGTGTTCCTGCAGGAGCACAATTTTAAAGAGGGTAGGGTGTTGGAGGTGATAGGATTTCGAGTAGTTACCCTGCCATCTCCCCGTCTAAAAGGTGGAGTGGGTATTTTAATACAGGAGACGAGCCTGTTTGTTTTGCAGAGAAGCGATGGGGGAGGGGGAGGGAGGGTGTTGCGTGTGGATGGGTGGTGGATGGGTAAACGTGTGTCTTTTGTGAATGTGTATTCGCCGGCAGAAAATAACATATGGGTAAAGAATGATTTTGTGCGTGAGGATCTTGTGTTTTTCTTAAGTGCACTGCCAGAGGTGGCAATAGTTGGTGGGGACTGGAATATTGTAATCAGGGTGGCTGATGTGAACTCAAAAGGGGCGGGACATATGTCTGTGGCTCTTAGGGATTTATTAAGGAATGTTAGGTTAAGTGATACCTTTGGGGGTGGCGGTGTGGGAGACTGAATATACGTTTGTTAGGAGTGGATATGCTGCAAGACTAGATAGAATGTACCTTTCTCAGGGAGTGGATGTGAAATCTTTCAGTACTGTTGAGGCTACAATGTCAGATCATAGGGCAGTGGTGGTGGTGGTTCAAATTCAAATTCAAATTCAAAGTTTATTCTCTATAAGGATTACAATGCTGTGTTTACAGAAATTTGGTTATTGTTTGGTTTACATGTAGTAAAATTGTGATTACAGAGTGTACCACTAGAACGCTTAGCATGGCTAGGCATTTCGGGCATACTTAGTTTTATTCTTAATTGTAAAATATTACAAATTATGAGGTAAGTTGGTATTATGGCTAAGTGACTAAATACTAGTTTGTGAGTTTAGCAATGTGAATGCTTTTGTTTTGGCACGTACATAGTTTCAGTATTGGAGTATCACAGGATTCATTATTTTAAGACTGAGATTAATATTTCGTTTATGGTCAATGAGTGAGCGAGTGTAAGTGTGAACCACCAGGTGGTATTCGTGTAGTTTAGTTGACGGGGTGTATCAGGGAGATAAGATGTTTTCTAATGGTAGTTTTGAAGGTGTAATGTGTTTGCAGTTCTGAGTTCTCGGGTAGGGTATTCCAGTTTTTTAGGGGCCTTTGACATACTTTAAAAATTTTTGTAAAGGTTTAGTCGGAAACGGGGAATGTCGTAGAGATTTTTGTGTTGGTGTTAGCCTGTGGGTTCTGTCACAACTATCAAGAAAGCGTTTTAGGTCAAGGTTGATATTAATTTTAAAAGGCCCAATATAGATTGCACAGTAAAAGGGTGGGATGTACGGGAAAGGGGAAGAAAGTTTAGACAAACTGGGGGGGGGGTGTTTTCCGGGGGGATTTAGGATTATTTTTTACTGCAGCTTTTTTTTGGTTATTATTTGGGTTTAGGTGTTTGCTCAGTTGATCCCCAAACCAAATAGCATAGGGGAGGTAGGATAAATAATGAGTGGGATAGGTGAGAAGGGCTTTTGCGGCACGTATATGACTTGGAGAGGATCCCAACCGTTTTTTGGGTAATTTTTTTTGGTATATGCTGGTATGGGGGGTAAATTTAGGTTTTTGTCAAAGGGATAAGCCTGGAAGGTTGGGTGAGGGTCTCCCGGACATATATAAAGTTATTGGAAATTAAAAATAAGTGTGTTAGGTGATGAGGGGGGGGTTGGGGGGTTTTCATCCCTTGGAGGGGCTTAGTGTGGGAAAAACAGGGGAAAGGGTACATTGTGAAGGTGGGGAGTGTTTGGAAAAGGAAAAGGGTTAAGAGTTTTATGTGAGAGAAGAAAACGTTTAATAATTAAAAAATGGACTGGGAACTATTTAGGGTGGGGAAGGGTTGCTTGGGGGGAGGGTGGTTTGGGGAAATTTTCCCATGGATGAATAGCTAAATAAAGGGGGGGTTTAGGGTGTTGCAAAATGAAAGGTTTTTAAAACGTAAAAAGGGGCAGGCAGGGGGGAAGAAGTGCTTTGGGGCGCAGCAATCGCGTGTGTTTTGGGATAAAAGAAAGGAGGTGGGAGGCTATCCCATGTTAGAGGGAAAGGAGATGGTTGGGAAATTTTAGACAGGCAGGAAAAAACACGAAGGGGATGGTGTGTATGCAGGCTTGGTCGGAAGTATGGGAAAAATGGGGGGGTGACGTGGCGTTAATAAGGGGTGTACTATTGACGTGAATTTAGGAAATTGATAGAAAGACTTTAATGGGACTTTATGGCAGAGGAAATAGAGAATGCTTTAAAGGGGAAAGAGGAAGGGGGGAAAGCTCCGGGTATTGACGGTCCCCGGTAAATTTTATTTACAACATTGGACATTAATACGGGGGTTTATAGTTAGGTTATTTAATCGAAAGAGGAGAAGGGTAAGTTGGGGAGAAGCAGGTAACAGCAGTTGTAATGTTGGTCCCGATGGGCAAGGGGCAGCCCACCCTAAGGGAGTACCGAGCCATATCGCTGATGTGTGCAGACTATAAGGATTTTGCAAAAAATTTAGGTAATAGGTTCAAATGTGTTGTGGGGAGGGTGGTGTCGAAATCTCAGTTTGGGTTGCCGGGAAGGTCGATGATTGAAGGACATGGAATACTGCAAAGCTTTGTGGAAGCTAAAGGTGGGGGTGGAGGGGCAGATTTGTTGGCTCTAGATTGGCAGGGAGCATATGATAGAGTGGAAAGGGGAGCTTTGCAGGTTATACTTAGGAGACAGGGTTTTGTAGAGGAAATAGTCGAGTGGATAAATACGTTGTACAAGGGGGTGAAAATGAGGATACAGATCAATGGGTGTATGGGGAGGGAGATTGCAATGAGTAGAGGCCTTAGACAGGGATGCCCCATGTCCCAAATATTGTTTGCATGTTTCCAGGACCCCTTTTATAGAATGGTTGACCATAGCTTATGTACTCCAGGTGAGGGAAGTGTGGGGGGTGGGAGGGTCTGGCCGGGTTTAATTGGATATGTTGACGACACCACTGTTCTCATTCATGAAGGGATGTCAATGGGAGTGTTGGACGAGGTTATGCAATTATTTGGAAGTGCCACGGGAATGCAGGTAAATAGTGCAAAGTCAAGGTGCATGGGGATGGGTTCTTGGGTGGGGGGTGAGGGGGAGAGATGTAATGTTGTTAAAGAATGGGCAGTGTCTTTAAAGATTTGTGGTATTATTTATAAGGATGACATGGTTGCGGCGCGGGTGGAAAACTCCGATACGTTATTGGAAAGGATCGTGGGGCATCTAGGTGTTTTGAGACCCCAGCACCTAACTCTTATACAGCGAGTGATAGTCATAAACATTGTATTGTATAACAAGGTTTGGCATGTTGCAGCTGTGTTCCCAATTACAGGGACAGCGATTGTGGGGATCTTAAGACTGGTGTAAAAATTTTTGTGGGGTTCACGTTGTGATTGGTTAAGGAGAGAAGTTGTAATGTTACCTGTAAGTCAGGGTGGGTTGGGGTTGATGGATTTGAGACAGAGGGCTAAATGTGTGTTTATTAAATGGGAAATGTTGCGTGAGGGTGTGAACACGGGGCAGTTGGGAAGGATACACGACAGGCTGGGTATGTGGTATCGAGGAATGGAGTTGAGGGAATGCAAAATCGTTTTGAGGGCCGTGATGTTGGTTAGGGAACTGAGAAAGATTGTATAAGGGATTTGTGTAGGTTGCTTGTAGGTAGGTGCGTTTGTCCAGTTGAGGTTTGTTCCCCATGTATGCGTGGAAGAGTATTTGGTTTAGATTTAGTAAAATGAAGTTAAACCCTCGGGCGTGTGAGGTGATGTTTCTTTTTCTGCATGGGATCCTTCCGTCTGGTGAGATACTACGAAACAGACAGGTTGTAGAGGGTGGGGGGTGTGGTATCTGTGGAGGGGATGAGACTGCGTTCCATGTAGTTTACTTTTGTGAAGGGCTAGAGGAGGTTAGGTGCTGGTTAAGTAGGTTGGTATAGAGGGTGGGTGGCCGTGGGGTGTCGGTTCTGCGTGCTTTAAGTCTAGATATGGGTGGGTTAGACAAGGGTTAGACGGTGGCCTGGTGGCTAAAGCTCCCGCTTCACACACGGAGGGCCCGGGTTCGATTCCCGGCGGGTGGAAACATTGCAACACGTTTCTTTACACCTGTTGTCCTTTTCACCTAGCAGCAAATAGGTACCTGGGTGTTAGTCGACTGGTGTGGATCGCATCCTGGGGGACAAGATTAAGGACCCCAATGGAAATAAGTTAGACAGTCCTCGATGACGCACTGACTTTCTTGGGTTATCTTGGGTGGCTAACCCTCCGGGGTTAAAAATCCGAACGAAATCTTATCTTATCTCTTATATGTCGTGGGTGATGAGGGGGAGAGGGGATAGTGAAGAGCGAAGGAAGGTTCGCGCTAACGTTCATCTTA
>NW_026476424.1:0-10398 GCF_026875155.1 Cherax quadricarinatus
AATCCAAACAATTAAAAAAACCTACAAAAAACACTGCAAAATTGTTTTTTAATCGAAAAATCATGATTTCATTTTTTTTTCTATTAAACACGTGTGCTGCGACTGTTTATGGGGTGCACACATACCACTATGTATTCTCTCAAAAATGGGCCCAAATTACCACTCACATTTTAAAAGAGTGAGCTGACTCATGGCGTGATCAGGGTTTTGGCCCCCTGAATAAAGCCGTAGTCTAGGGGAGGGGCCCCTAAAAGGGGTTTTTAAGGGCAAATTCTTAAGGCAAAAAAATATTTAAAAATGGAGTAATTTTTTTTTGGTAACGTTTTTTATTTTCGTAAATTTTTTTCTTATTTTTATTTTTTTTTTTTTTTTTTTTTTTTTTCAACAATGGGCCGTCCCCCACCGGGGCGGGGCCCCAAAAAAGAAAGAAAATCCCAAAAAAAAATATTTTCATATATTCAACACTTTCACCACACTCGCACTTTATCACTTTTTTGCAGAGGTCCCCAGAAACAACTCTAAAACAAAAACATAAAAAGATACCAAAAATTTCCCCCCAAACTCCCAATTTCCCCAAACCCCCCCTTTTTAATGCGGCATTGTACTTCCCATTTCCCGGGGACCAGTCCGAAAAATTTAAAAAACCCGGGTTTTCCCCTGAATCCCTTCACTAAATTTCCCCGCTCACACCCAACAACGTCAGGCCCAAGTACCATTCTCTCCATTCACTCCTATCAAACACGCTCAGCACGCTTGCTGGAATCCAACCCCCCTTACCCACAAAACCTCCTTACCCCCCTCCCCAAAACCCTTTCGAGACGACCCCTACCCCCCCCCTTCCCCATAATTTATATGCTTTCCGTCATTCTACTGTGATCCATTCTCCTAAATGACCAAACCACCTAAACAACCCTTCTTGCCTCTGACAATACTTTTTTTTAACTCCACACCTTCTCCTAATTTTCCACACTCCAAATTTTTCTGCTATATTTACACCACCTTGCCCTTAAACAGGAAAATTCCCTGCCCCAACCCTTTCCCTCCTGCGCATTTACCACCCAAGTTCCACCCTATAAGAGTTTGGTACCTATACTTTCATACTTCCCCTTTCTTTGCTCCAAGATAACTTTTTTTTGACTCACATATATCAACGAAACCACTCCCTTTTTTCCCCTCATCAATTCATGATTACCTAAACCTTCATAAATCCTCCCCCGACACTCAACTCCAAGTATCTGAAAACTTCACTTCTTCCATACTCCTCCTCCCCATTTTGATATCCAATTTTTCTTTATCAAAATCTTTTTGACACCCTCATACCTTACTCTTTTCAAAGTTCACTTCAACTTTCTACCTTTACACACATTCCCAAACTCATCCCAAACCTTTCAATTTTTCTTTGAATCCCCCATAAGCACAGTACTAAAAAAAGTAACTGTGTAAATTTCCCCTTTTTTAAATTTTGATTCCCCAAAATTTAATCCCACCCCTCTCCCAAACCCCCTAGAAATTTATTTCCCCTTTAAAAACCCCTCTATAAATATATTAAACAACCAGGGTGACTTTACCACCCTGTCTAAGACCTTTTTACCGGGGAAGTAGTCCCCCCCCTTTCTACACACCCAAAACCTGACCCTCACTATCCTCATAAAAAATCTTTACAGCTTTAATAACTTCCCACCTATTCCAAAACTTGAACATGCCACATTGCCCTCACCCCTATCATTGCCTTTTTTAAATCCTAAATGCAATAAAAACTTCCCTATCTTTATTAAATACTTTCACATATATGCTTCAATGAAACACCTATTACACACCCCCTCCCCCACTCAAAAACCTCCTTGTCTCCGCAATCCACATTCTGTTTTAAAATCTAATTCTTTCAATTAAAACCCTTTCCGTCCCTTTTTCCGGGTTACCAAAAGCTTATTCCTCTAAAATTTTTTACGCCCTTTTTTGCCCCCTTTTTTCCCTTTTATATAAAGGGACTATACTGCTCTCCCCAAACCCCTAGGTCCCTTTCCCCCTCTTTTCATTTTTTAAAACAAAATCCAACCACTCCAACCTTATCCCCCCTGCTTTTAACATTTCTTCATACCCCTAGTTCCACTGTTTTACCCCCCTTTCTTTTTACGTAATCCCCTCCTACCCCCCCCACTTACATTCTCCTCTTCACCCCAAAAAAAGATGGTATACCCCCTGACCAGTGCATGAAATTACTCCTCTTTTTTTCCTTTAAAATTTTAAAAGTTCCTAAAAATATTCTCGCCATTCCCCAATCCTCCTCTCCCCATCTCAACCCCCCATACTCTTTTTTTAACTGACAACCATTTTTTTCCCTGGGTTTTTCTTAACTTTTTTTAAACTCACCCCAAAATTTTTTTCTTTTTTCATTAAAATTTTCTTGACAGTGCCCTCCACTCTACACGCCCCCTTTTTGCCTCTCTCACCACCCTTTTTACCTTTTTTTTACTTCCATATACTCTCTTTTCAAAAACATTCTGCTTTGTAAAACCTCAAATCCCTTTTTTCTTTTTTATCACCCCCTTTACTTCATCTTTCCCAAAAACCAAACCCACTCCTCTTTCCCCTCCTGCCCCCACCCTCCTATAACCACAACTTCTGCCCCACTTCAAATACTGCATTTTTAAAACTTAAAACCCTCTTCAAACCCCCCCCTACTCATTTTTGCACTACCCCACCTTTCTCCCAATTCCTTATATCTCCACCGAACTTCCTCCCCCCTTTATTTATCATTTTCCTTCCCCTTACTTTTGTTCATTTCCTTTTTTCCCCACTACCTTTACTCTAACTTACTAAAAACAAAAATAATATCCGATATACATTCCCCCTCTTTTAAAAGCATCCGGGAAAAGCCTCCCCAAAACCTTTTTTATCCCCCAAATACATAACTAAAAAATATTTCTTTACGGCAAATTTAAACCTTGTAATTTTTATTTATCCTTTTTTTTCATAAAATTGTATTATATTACCAAATTTCTTTCTACACTTCTCAATTAAAGGCTCCCCATTTACATTTCCCCCTGGCACCCCAAATTTTACCTACTACTCCCTCCATAACTTTTTCCCCACTTTAGCATTAAAATCCCAACCCACCATTACTCTCACATTGATTCAAAACTCCCCAGCATTCATAAAACATTTCCCAAAATCTCTCTCTTCCTCTACACTTTCTCTTCCCCCAGGTGCATCCGCTATTAAAACCCCACTTTTCACACCCAAATTTTTATTTTTACTCCACAAACCTTTTAAAAAATTTTATATCCCTCTTTCCTGCCATGCTTATCCTCAACATTTTGCTATTTCCTTCTTTAGCTCTAACCTTTTTGAAACCCCTCCTAACCCTTTTATTCCCTCACTGAAACCCCCACCCCCTTCAGCTTTTTCACTTAAAGCCAGGACATCCCTTCTTCCATTCATAACACCACAATCATCCTTTTATCACTGACAACATCCACGCACATTCAGATTTCCCATTTTGAAAATTTTCTTCTTTTAATTTTTCTTTTTTTAATCTTTACAGGAAAAGGGGTTACTGCCCATTTTTCCCCCGGCATTTTAGTTGACTTTTAAACACCTGGTTACGGAGGAAAGATTCTTATTCCATTCCCCATGGATATAAAAGGAAAATTAAAAACCCAAAGAACTATTAAGATAAAAATCAAAAAAACTCAGATGAGTTGTTAAATAAATGTTACTTGTATGTGTATGTACCTAATGTAAGTAGAAGTACAAACATCCTGTATTCTTGCATATTTATGAGACAGAAAAAAGCACCCAAAACCCACCATCATGTAAAACAACCCGGGCTGTTTTACACTCACTTGGCAGGACTAGTACCTCCCTGGGTTTGCTGTCTCCCCAACCCTATACCTATAAAATTTTAGTTTTTCTCATAATTTTAGTCATTTTTCATTTTTTTCTGAACTCTTTTATTTTTTGTAATTTTGAGTTATTTTCATGTTTTTGAGTATTTTCCATAATGAAGATCCTAAAAAAAATATCACTTCCCCTATTAGCATTACGGGGAAAGGGGCCCTCGTATGAGCTGGGACAATGGGTTCTCCAAGGGGGGATAGGTCCAATTTTTTGGAGTTCCCTTCCCCTTCAGTAGATCAAACTATGTAAAACATATTTCCAAAAATTTTGTATATTACAGGGTTAAAGGTGAAATACTGATTGAAACAGGGAAATAATCATACTGTATACTGTATTGTTTTGTTTGGCCGAGTTCCACTTTAGTACAGTGGACCCTCCCCAAAACCCGATGGCATCGTTTTAACGAAAAATCTGACTACATACTTTTTTAACGCAAAAATTTGCCTCACTACGCTTAAAAACCCCAAACCCAGCACTATTCTTTCCGTCCCATACGCGTCCATTTTGGGCCAGCGCCCCACTTGCCCCTTGGGTGCCAGTTTTTTACAAGCCACCAGCCCCCGCGTCGTTTCCCCAAAACATACAACGGGAACTTTTCTTTTACACGCTTTTTGATTGCCCTGCAAAATAAGTCACCCTGGGGCCCCAAGAAAGCTTTTTAGGCCACCCTACAGCAAAAGGGGGAGAATTACATGGGAAAAAGAAAAAGAAACATTGATAGTATAAAGTGGAGTGCGTATCTGAGCTGGCAGGGTTTTTATAAAAACCCCAGTAACCCTCCTAATTTTGGCAAGAAAAGGCAATCAAGGGAAACGTTCTTGCAAAGGGGCCCAAATTTTTTCGAAACTGAGATCGCAATGATAGAAAATGTTGGAGACTTTTTATTGGGGGGTTTAAAAAGAAACGATAGCAGGAGACAGCATCTCTCAAAAGGGTATATGTGAAAAGGGTAGGAAGTTGCTGCATTTAATGAAAAATGCCACAACTAGTAGTGATGAAATTTTTGGCCAGCAAAGGGTTTTTTTGAAGATTTTAAAAAAGCGTAGGGGGATTCAATGTGATAAGGCATGGTGAGCTGCCCTTCGGACCAAAATCACGAAAAATATTTCAGGCTTCAAGGGGTACATGAATGAGGGTGAAACCTGAACAAGTGTTTAATTTTTGACGAAACAGGCCCGTTTTTAAAAATGCCAAGCAGGGCGTCATACTCAGGAGGAAAAGGGACTCCCAGGACATAAGCCTATAAAGACAGGGTTTCTTGTTTATGTGTGCCAATGCTAGTGGGGGATTGCAAAGTGAAGCCTTTTTTGGCGATCACCGAAACTCCCAGAGTGTTCAGGGAAAAAAAATTCCTCAAGGCTAATTTGTTGTGCTGTGGAGGGAAACATAAGGCTGGTCACTAGGGACTTTTTCTAGACTGGGTTCATCGCATTGCCCCCAATTAAAAAAAAATTAAACCCATTTAAAAAAAATTTGACCCTTTAATGCCTCCTGGTATTAGACAATGCTCCTGGTCACTTTAACTTGGCAGAGCGACTTTTTAGGGGCATGGGTTCATTTAAAGGGGAAGTTTTTGCCTCCTAATACCCCTCCTCTCCCGCAGCCCATGGACCCCCAAGGTTTTTTCCAAATTCAAAAACTGTACACAAAAGCTTGTTTGAAAGGGGCTTTGTAGTGACCCAGAAACTCAAATGACTCTAAAGAGTTTTGGAAGATCATTTTACCATCCCAATTGGAAAAATTTAGGTAAGGGTTTGGGGGGAATGACTAAAAAGGGCATGAACCTTTTTGAAAAAACTTGGCCCAAAAGGTAGCAAAAGGGGTTTTGAAGGGTTTGAGGTAACCCTGAGAACCTATGCCAATTGAGGAACCATTGTGGCTTGGGGAAGTCCCTTGGGGTTGGGGGTTAGTGGGGAGGATGGAAGAGTTGGGGGTGGAGGCAGAAGAACTAAACCCCTGATGACGCTAAACACTTGAAAACAAAAGGGCAACCTAGGGAAAATGCTTTGGAGGGGGGAGAGAGAAATTGAAGAAGTTGCCTACTTCTAAGATAAAGGAAATGGTTTTCAAAGTGGTTGAAGTGCAAACCTTTTTTGATGAAAATCACCCCACACAGCCTGCAAAGCCGTGCTGTGCTATTCATGACAATGTTGGAACCACTTTAGGAAAGTCATAAAGGAACGTGGGTACAGGCCTCATGGGGGGGAATATTTTGCGACAGAAGTCCAGGACTCTGAAGTGGGCCTAGTGGGATTAAAAGAAAAAAGGGGAAAAACCCCCGAAAAAGACTTTTGCCCAAGTGCTTTAAAGGAAGGGATTCCCCCTTCTAAACACTAACCCTCTCCCCTCCTCCCATCCCCTCAATCATCACCAGATCTTCAAAAAAGGTAAGTTTCATGAAAAATGTGGGATGTAATTTCAGTTTGTGTGTATTAAAATTAAAATTTCATGTGGTAAAAAATTTTTTTTTCAATACTTTTGGGGGTCTTGCACGGATTAATTTTTATTTATTATTTCTATGGGGAAAATTAACTCGACTAAAGATAAATTTTGACTACGATGAGCTCTCGGAACGGATTAATATCGTGGTTGAGGGGCCCCGTATTATGTAATTATAATAAATCAGGAATGAATAAGACATCTTTTCTGTTAGTTCCCCACCCCGTTTGCTAGTGGGGAAATGGGAGGGGGGGTCCTGGTTTCATTTTTTGCTTTTGCTAGTCCACAGCATTACCTTGATTCATTTGTCCACTCTCCCAGTCGTAGATTTTTTTCAAAGGTCAGAAGGCTGTAGAGATTAAAAACTGTGCTGAGGGGAAAAATAAATATTGCAAGTGGGGGATTTAAAGCCCCAAAATATTGGGACTAGTATACTGGACATAATCCTCACCTACAACTGTATTTTAAAATGGGTTTTAAAGGGTTAAAAAAAGGGAAAGGGAAAAACTAGTGAGGGACATGCACGTGTTTTATGTATTACCCACTAAAGGTGAAAAAGTGATAAAACTCTAGGTGTAAACAGCACTTTGGGAATGAGGGTAACTGTTTTTCTACAAAAAAAGGGGATTCCAGCCCATGAACAAGACTCTTCCCCAGCATCAATGCATCCCTTGTAGAGTAGCAATATTCAAAAA
Source organism: Cherax quadricarinatus (assembly GCF_026875155.1). NCBI lineage: Eukaryota > Metazoa > Arthropoda > Malacostraca > Decapoda > Parastacidae > Cherax > Cherax quadricarinatus. Next base: position 7,035 of record NW_026476424.1, read on the forward strand.
AAATTTAAAAAAAGGTTTTAGGGCCCTTTCCCCGATGCAATGTACTAAGAAGTATTACTAAAAAGACTCCTTGGGGAAATAGATAAGAATCTTTTCCCCCTAAGCCAGCATTCATAAAAAGGGTGCAAATGCCAGTGAAGGGGGAGTAAATCTTTCTCCCTTTTTAAATTGCACAGTAAAAAAAAAAAAATTACTTTTTTTTTTTTTGGTCCCCTGCCTTAGTGGGAGATGCTAGTGTATGGAAAAAAAATTTCTAAAAAGTCACAAAAATTTTTTACTGGTGTCAAAATTTCCTAAAAATTTTAAAAATGCAATTTTTGATAGGAAAACTAAAATATGCCATCTAAGAGGGGTAAATTTTGGGCTTTTAGCAGACAATCCGGATTTAAATTTTTTTGAGTGAACACAAAACCTCTTTAGTGTTTTATTCTCTGATTTTGGAGGATCCGTGGAGTCCCACCTCTGCTGATGGGGATCCCCAAGTGCTCAACTTAGTACGGGAAACTGGGAGCGTTGTTCGGCAAGGGATCTAGTGAAGGGGGTGGTGGGCATTGTTTTTTGGAGTCTCATGTAGCCCAAAACTTTGGGCCCAAAGCAATTTCAGGGGGCGCTCTTCTATAATCATATTTGGCCCTTAACTGTAAATATTTGAAAATAATAATTTAACAAATCCAATAGCCCTAAACAAATCTAAAATTTGTTTATGGAAAGCAATAAAGTCACAAGGAAATTTGGTTTTAACCCAGATTTTACTCAGCCTATTTTGATACCCTTCTTTGTAACATTCAATGAAAATTTTTTATTTTGCACACTTCCATCTCTATTTCCTCCATGTAGAGCAGGGGTTTTTAAACCAAAGGGCCAAAACCCAAAATATAAAGGGAAAAAATTTTAGCAAGTGTTTTTATAAATGTTTCAAATTTTTTTTATCTGGGCAAAAAATCACAGTGAGGTGCGATAGTAAAGTTCATTTCAGTTTTCAAGGAGAAAATATTTCAAATTTTTAGTTGTAGACAAAATTTTTAGGGAACCAAACCCATAAGAATATGGGGTTTGATGTAAGGGTCTTATTTTCATCGTGCTCATCTAAAATGCAGCAATTTTTCTCAAATTTTTGCTTTGTACTATTTAACATGCAAAAACTCCCACCGTATGGGTCAACCTGTTTCAGTGTTCCTTCTTTCTTATTTCTTTGACTCCAAAATGAGGCTCTCAATTGGGGACATAAATTTTAATATCATTTAATTACACAACACCCCCCCACTTAAAGTGAGGAAACTGATGAACAAAATCAAAGAAAAAAATAACAGTACCACAAATTTAACGCAAGACCTACATGAAAAAAAAAGGAATTTAAATTTAAAACACTAACCCCCTCTGAATCTTCAAGATTACTCTCTATTTTGTCTCATTCCTTGTTGCTCCACATTCTTATTGGGTGGTGATTTGTTCTTTCACTGTCTTGTGTTCTTCTTTCTCCTAATATGGGGCTCCTTGTCCTATCCTATGAATATATACATGAAAGAACTTGAAGTTAACAAGCAAAACAGTGTCTTTGAGTGCTAGTGTTCAAGCTTGATGCTGCAGTATTATATTTGCACTATGAGAAATTTTAATCTTCACAAATATCAGTGACACAGAGACATTACATGTTAAAACCAAAAGATCATCATTAACAGTTTCAAACATTTCAGAATTTTGATGTATGAAATAAGAAGACTAATTTATCTGATTTTTTTTTCTTTTTTTTCAACAAGTCAGCCGTCTCCCACCAAGGCAGGGTGACCCAAAAAGAAAGAAAATCCCCAAAAAGAAAATACTTTCATCATCATTCAACACTTTCACCTCACTCACACATAATCACTGTCTTTGCAGAGGTGCCCAGATACAACAGTTTAGAAGCATATATAAAGATATATAACATATCCCTCCAAACTGCCAATATCCCAAACCCCTCCTTTAAAGTGCAGGAATTGTACTTCCCATTTCCAGTACTCAAGTCCAGCTATATAAAAAAACTGGTTTCCCTGAATCCCTTCAATAAATATTACCCTGCTCACACTAACAGCTCATCAGGTCCCAAAAACGATTTGTCTCCATTCACTCCTATCTAACACGCTCACACATTCTCGCTGGAAGTCCAAGCCCCTCGTCCACAAAACCTCCTTCACCCCCTCCCTCCAACCTTTTCAAGGATGACCCCTACCCTGTCTTCCTTCCCCTGCAGATTTATACACTCTCCAAGTCATTGTACTTTGATCCATTCTCCCTAAATGACCAAAGCACCTCAACAACCCCTCTTCAACCCTCTAATACTTTTAGTAACTCCACACCTCCTCCTAATTTCCATAATATTTACACCACACATTGCTCTTAGACAGAACATCTCCACTGCCTTCAGCCGCTTCCTCGCTGCAGCATTTGCAACCCAAGCTTCACACCCATATATGAGTGTTGGTACCACTATACTTTCATACATTCCTTTCTTTGCCTCCATGGATAACATACCACTTTGATGGGGTTTTTTTCCTTTTAGTAGACTATACGGGAAGAGAGGTTACTAGCCCACTGTTCCTGGCATTTTAGTTGACTTTTACAACACGCATGGCTTACGGAGAAAAGATTCTTATTCCACTTCCCCATGGATATGAAAGGAAAAACAATAAGAACAAGAACTACATTAAGATAAAATCAAAGAAAACTCAGATGATTGTGTATACATAAATGTATACATGTATGTGTACTGTGACCTAAGAGTAAGCAGAAGTAGCAAGACGTACCTGAAATCTTGCATGTTTATGAGACAGAAAAAAGACACCGGGAAGAGGGGTTACTAGCCCACTGTTCCCGGCATTTTAGTTGACTTTTACAACTCGCATGGCTTACGGAGAAAAGATTCTTATTCCACTTCCCCATGGATATGAAAGGAAAAACAATAAGAACAAGAACTACATTAAGATAAAATCAAAGAAAACTCAGATGATTTTTTTTTATTATTATTATCACACTGGCCGATTCCCACCAAGGCAGGGTGGCCCGAAAAAGAAAAACTTTCACCATCATTCACTCCATCACTTTCTTGCCAGAAGGGTGCTTTACACTACAGTTTTTAAACTGCAACATTAACACCCCTCCTTCAGAGTGCAGGCACTGTACTTCCCATCTCCAGGACTCAAGTCCGGCCTGCCGGTTTCCCTGAACCCCTTCATAAATGTTACTTTGCTCACACTCCAACAGCACGTCAAGTATTAAAAACCATTCATCTCCATTCACTCCTATCAAACATGCTCACGCACGCCCTGAATCCCAAACCCCCCCGCACAAAAAAACCCCCTTACCCCCTCCTCCCAAACCCTTTCCCAGG
>NW_026476425.1:0-10045 GCF_026875155.1 Cherax quadricarinatus
GTTGTTTTCTAGGCACCATGATGGTAATGCTGGTGCAGTAGTAAGGATGAATGGGAGAGTGTTGGCACCTAAAGAAGAAGTTGATACCCTTTGGGGGGTGAAATTTGACTCCAAACTAACCATGAAGAACCATGTTGTAAATCTTGCAAAAAAGGGGCAGCCAGGAAGCTTACAGCACTTCGCCGAAATCTCGCATCTGCTTGACAGCAGGGTTGCAAGATCCTGTACGGGGCACAGGTACGCTCACACCTTGAGTATGCTCCACTTTCTTGGTTTGCCTGCCCCCCCCCCCCCTCCATCTGCGACTGCTTGACAGAGTAGAGAAGAGAGCAAGGCGTCTCATCTCTCGCCTGGACCCATCCTGGATAGATCTGTCATTTCAGCAGAGCCTTCAACATAGGAGGGATGGGGGTGGCCTTACTGTTATGTAAAAAGCCAATATTGTCAAAATACCACACTTGGGTCCACTTCGAGGACGCGTGAAACAAGCTTTTTTTCCACAAGACGGGCAGAAAGCAGCAACTTCACTCTGGCTGTCCCTTCTCCAGAACATCACTCCATCTGAGATCATACATACCCAGGATGACTCGAGTATGGAACACATTCGTACAGCATAATGATGTCAACGAGATAAAGTCAGTTGATCAAATGAAAATGCTGGCCCACAGATGGCTCCAACTTCATCCTGTTCCCTACTTGTATGTCTCATAACAATAAAAATGCTTTCAAATTAGCTGATGTAGGTAACAGCTCTTAGCTTGCCAATAAAGTTAAGAATCCTTAACATGTAAATAGCTTGTCAATAAAGCTAGGGATCCTTAAAACCTTGTCAAACCCTGTGTAAAAAAAAAAAAAAAAAAAAAAAAAAAGGTAGAAAGTTGAAAGTGAACACAGATAAGAGTAACGTATCAAACGATTTAGATAAAGAAAAATTGGATATCTCATTGGAGGGACAGAGTATGCAAGAAGTGAATGTTTTCAGATATTTGACAGTTTATTTTTCAGTGGTTGGGTTTATGAAGGATGAAGTTAATCATAGAATTGATGAAGGAAAAAAGGAGAGTGGTGCGTCGAGGTATCTGAAGGCAAAGAAGGGAATGCACGAGTATAGTGGTATCAACGCTCTTATATGGGTGTGAAGCATGGGTTGTAAATGTTGCAGCGAGGAGGCGGTTGGAGGCAGGGGACATGTACTGTCTAAGGGTAATGTGTGTAGATATTATACAGATAATTCGTAGTGTGGAAATTAGGAGGGCTGAAGAGGGGGTTGTTAAGATGGGTTGGTCATTTAGAGAGGGTGGAACAAAGTTGAGTGACTTGGAGAGTGTATAAATCTGTACGGGAAGGAAGGCGGGGTAGGGGTCGTCCTAGAAGAGGAGGGGGTAAAGGAGGTTTGGTGGGCGAGGGACTTGGACTTCCAGCAAGCGTGTGTGAGAGTGTTAGATAGGAGTGACTGGAGACGAATCTGAGCACCTCTGCAAAGACAGTGATTGTGAGATATATATATATTATATAATATATATATATATATTATATATATATATATATTATATTATATATATATATATATAAATAATATATATATATATAATATATGCATTAAGATCACAGTAAACAGGTGATTTCAGAATATGCAAAACAACCACTGTGAAAGAGTAGAGAAATTACAAGTGCTTTCGTGACTACTCACATTATCAAGGAACAATAAAAGTAATGCATCAAAGGAAGGCATATAAAGGGTCTAGACCACACCTCACTATCACATCCCACAACAAAGCAACGCCTGACGTGCGACTCATAAGAAAGGGAACACTGCAGCAGGCCCGCTGGCCCAACTAGACAGGTCCTTCACACAACCCACCAGCAAATTATTCTACCCAAGAATTAAGAATTTTAAAATTTATTATTTGTCCAATGTATTATTAAATTCTTCCCAAATTCTATTAATTATAAATGGATCTAATTTATATAAACCAAAGGAAATATTCATATTATTGTCAAAACTGCTTTTTATGAAACAAGATTCAATTATATTCCTGTCGACCATGGACTTGCTTGATACAACTTTCTCAACTTTTTTAAAATCAATTGGATACAGTAAAAAAAACGTTTGATAAAGAATTCCCCCCAAAATGCTGATGGATGTTAAATTTGCGATAAAGTTTATTACGGTCAAACTGGTAAAAATCTCGAACTAAGATTAAAACAACATAAATATAGCATTAGAACTGGACAAGATTCCAATGCTCTATTTATTCATGTGAGAGATTTTAATCATCTAATTGATTTTCAAAAAGTTGAGAAAGTAGTATCAAGTAAGTCCATGGTCGACAGGAATATAATTGAATCTTGTTTCATAAAAAGCAGTTTTGACAATAATATGAATATTTCCTTTGGTTTATATAAATTAGATCCATTTATAACTAATAGATTTTGGGAAGAATTTAATAATACATTGGACATATAATAAATTTTAAAATTCCTAATTCTTGGGTAGAATAGTTTGTTCGTGGGTTGTGTGAAGGACCTGTCTAGTTAAATGCCTTCCTTTGATGCATTACTTTTATTGTTCCTTGATAATGTGAGGAGTCACGAAAGCGCTTGGAATTTATCTATTCTTTCACATTGGTTGTTTTGCATATATAATATATATATATATATATATATAATTATATATATATATATAATAATATATATATATATATATATAATATATATATATATATATATAAATTTTATAAGAAATGTGTGTGTGTGTGTGTGTTTGTGTGTGTGTGTGTGTGTGTGTGTGTGTGTGTGTGTGTGTGTGTGTGCATAACAGCGTGCAAAACAACCACGGGGGGAGTGGAATGATAGCTCTAGGCCTTTCGTGTTTGTATATTATTTAACAATGTGAGATGAAAGAGCTTAGACTCCGCACTGCTACTGCTGTTATTACGACAAAAACTTCTCCTACTACTACTACTACTACTACTGTTTCTTCTGCTGCTGCTGCTGTTGCTGCTGCTACTAATTACTGCCTACGACACTTGCCAGTAAGCCTACTGCTGTGTTTAAGTACTTTCACCTCACGATGTTACCCCTGTATACTTTCTGTGTTCTTGGATTGTTTCTCTTAACAATGCTCCAGGAGAGCGGAATGTTGCCGCAGTAAAATGTCACTTTAGTTATACATATGAGTATTTTCAATAATTCTACCAATATTAATACAACCTGATAATATGTCCATAGAAGATACTTGGGATTCTATTCCCATATCAGTACACAATCATAACAATAAACTCGAGTGTGATATATGAGAGGAAGTGCAAACTAGACTAGTGAAAAGCAGGGGAGCCATGGGAACAAAAGAGAACACTGTATCAACATGTGTCGTCGAAGCGTAATCTACCTGTTATCAGCAAAAATCCCTGGATTACTTCTTTCGTCAAGTGCCAGATCAACCAGACTGTGATGGATACGTGGGCCAGTAGGTCGCTAACAGAAATAGACGTGTTAAAAAGGCCACTAAAAAAATCTTGGCCTCAGACCGAGCTTTCGGATTGAAAAACTCTCGAAACCAGGACAGGTATATCTTAGGTGTTTCATCCTAGGCAGTAATCACAATCTAAATAACTAAATAACTTTCCGTCATATTTACAAAGAGATGAATATGACATTAATTTCTTCTAATAAGCCAGGTATATATACAGGGTGTTTCAAAACGGTGGAACCAATTTGAAACTGGGTCCGTCTCTTTGAAACACCAACCCTGTGTAATGAAAAGAAACTTACATATTACTAATTCTTGAAGCATCCAGCATGCTACTCTCGACCTTCCAGACAACACTGCAGGTGACTGGTGCTGGTGACATCATTCGATGTCAGCAGCACCAGTCACCTGCCATTATACTCGCTGTGTATCTGTGACCGGATTCCAATGAAGTATGAAATGATCGTTTATAAAGAATTTTAATTAAATCGTCATAATTATAAAGTTTTCTGTTCATATTATATATCATTTAGGTTAGGTTAGATATAGTTAGGTTAAATTGGTATCTAACAACCAGTAAATGAACACATGCGATGAAAGTTGGTTTCAACTGATTTAATTAATAATTCCAGTGAATTAATCCTTTAATTCATTCCATAAATAGCTCGGCAAACAATAGGTAAAATGTGCAATGTTGGGGGAAAAGATATTGCAACAAAATAATTAGAAGCGGTAAATTTGTATCAGATAAATAAGACCGCCAATCAACGCCTTGACGCTCAACGCCCGAGCAATGCCCTCCTAGAGTACATGGCTGAGACGGTTGAGTTGGCTGGGTTAAGTTGGGTTTGTTTGGTTTAGCAAGTTTTTTTGTTAATTACACTAATTCAGCTTTTTTTTAAAAAATCTTCTAGAGAAATGCATCTTAACTCAGCATTTCCATTGCAACAAAATAATCTTTATTGCTCAAATCAAATGGGATATTACATTGTTTTGATGTCCCCGTATTCGATCGCTAGCGCTCTCAGCTCACACCGAGGTCCGGAGTTCGAATCTCCTCCGGTACGGCGGGAAAACATTAGGGAGGGTTTTTACATAAGACACCTGCGTCCCAGTTCTAGTTCACCTACAGTAAAATGGGACCGGGGTGTAGTCGACGGTGTTTTACCGAGTTTACCTGGAGAGGGTGTTGGGGTCAACGCCCCACGCGCCCCGTCTAGAGAACCAGCCTCATTTGGATCAGATATGAATCAACCAGCGTTATTTGCTATCCGCACGCAAGCCTGACGTACGACCCGTAGAATAGGGGCTTCCTTGCAATTCTGATGAACAGGGATCCACGAGTCTGGCCTGGGGCAGAGTGCATGGGCATGTCATTTATTGCCTTTTCCCAAAGTCTTGTGGAGTTAGAATAATATCCGAGATTTTTGTGATGACCAAATTTTGGGTTTCGTCATAAAAAATTCATTTGGATGTCGACCCTTAGTCCGGACAGGGGCTCGCTGAACACTGAGTCATACTGGGATTTTAGTATCTCTTTTCTTGCTATCATCTGTGTATGCCCCATCCTCCCAAAAGCGGGGGCCCAATACTGGATTTGTTGTTTTTCCTTAGACTTGGCATAAGAGAAGCAGTATTTTTTTTTAAATTTTCCCTTTTAAAGGCTTTTAGTTCTTCCTGTGATTCTTGTCTCCTATAAGATTCCTTCAGCTTAAGTTCGAAAATTTGCAATTTCTTTGACTAGTGCCTCCCTTTTTATTTCAGATATATTGGCCCCACTCAACAGCCCCTGTGACTCTTCACCTTCATCTTTTATAGGGAACGTCTCTCTCTTCTATGTTTACATCTTCTCTTTCTTTTTCTTAATGGAATGTGTCTTGAGCAGAGTTCAGATGCATGTTGTTTAGGAAAACTCCCAGCTTGTTTCATTGGACATGTTTTACTTGATCCATTGTATGTTTTTGTTTGTTAAATTTTGAATTTCGTGAAGAGACCTTCATGACTGCTCACATTTTGTTTGGGTTTGGGGCCTGTGCATACACGTCTGTACCTCTATTATGTTGTGACTGGTGTATTGTCTTTGATACAGTTATATTACGTATCAGATCGTCATTGTTAGTGAAGAAAGAAGTCCAGCATATTTTCTAGTCTTGTAGATCTACTATTTGCTGACTTAAGGTGAATTTGGGGCAGAGATTTAACAGTTCAAAGTGTGTCTGAATTTTCAGCTGAGCTGCCTCCCGGGGTGATCTCTGCTAAAACATTATTTGCTGTACTCTTCCATATTAGGTGCCTCAAGGTCAAAAACTCCTAGTAGTAAGATGTTTGGGGCAGGAGTAGGGAGATTTCCAGACAGTGGTCAATTTTCTCAAGCGCTCCCGGAATTGCTGGAGGGTGCATCTGGAGCTTGTAAAACTACCACAAAAGACAAGGTTTTGGTTTTCAGTCTTTACTGCCAAAACTTCAACTACATCATTTGAGGTGTTTAGTACTTCTGTGCAAAATGAGCGACTCTGTGACATATAGGCCAACCCCCCCTTGTTTTCCTGTTTAGTCTGTCGCATCAGAATAGGTTATAACCTGGGATCCATATTTCGTTATCATAATGACCCTTTTGTGGTTCTCTGTGAATGCTACAAACATAGCATTTGACTCCGTGAGGGTCCCTTGATGTAAGGATTTTTTTTTTTTGAGGGCTTTAGACCCTGTATGTTTGCAAAGACAAATGTTGTTGTATTGGTGGAATTTAGGGGGGTTCATTTGCTGGCTCTAATATTTTTTTGTTCTGTAGTAGAGGCCGATTTTCCGTGCCTCTGCTCCAGAAAATATTTTCAGGGTGTAGGAGTATTGTCCCTTTTTGCCAGTCTTTTTTCCCCTCTTGGCCCCAAAATTCATCTGTCCCTGGGGAGGGTTTTGGCTCCTCTCTTTTGTTTCCCATAGTTTGCCTGGTCTGTGTCTTCTAGTCCCCTTTAGATGATGTCCTGGCATTTGCATTTTCTTTCATGGATTAATGAGTGATACATTTCTGGGTGAAATAAGTTACAAGAATGGAAGTTTCACTCTCCTGTTGTCACGTGGGTGCGGCATTTTTTGGGAATGGTTAAAGGTGCATGACCCCCTGTTTTACCAGATATACCGTGCCTGAAGATACCCAAGGCATAGTATTTACATAGATTGTAATTCTGTTTGCTAGGATTTTTTGTAGCTGCGTTTCGCTGCTGGTGCATTTATTTTTCCTGTTTCTTCCCATATCTCAACCCATGTATGGACATCAGTGCTACCCCAGGTTTTTGCTGTAGTGTGTCGACTATTCCCTAAGGCATCATCCCATTTTTATCAATCTCCAGCGTATCTCTATTATGAATCTCTATGGACTGAATAAACTTGTCTTCAGTGTCCTCTAATACCCCCACGAGCACTGTCTTTTTAAGACATACTAGGACCCCCTGGGGCACTGTCCTCCAGGACAACACTAGCACACTCAGGAGCACTGTCAAGACAGCCAAGTCACTAACACCCATCTATTTTCCCAGCTGTGATACCATGCTGACATATTTTTTCAAGAAGGATGTTTTAATTGCTGTTCTTGTCTTTTAAAAATAGATGTCATTTCATCATACAGGTGTATCTCGTTTTGGGCAACCCAAAAACAGTGTGGTCACTGGTTTAAAGTCCCTGCATGTACCATTGGACCACTGACCACAGAGATTGCAAGGAATCCAGGCCTGTTTTCGTCCCTTACCCTTTCTGCAGACTACACAGAACTTCATGGAGTGGTCATTTTACAATACTCGACAGCTCTCCTAGCTAGCTAGTCTAATAATTCCAAAAGTATTTAATTTTTTATAACAGTCCCTTTTTGATTTGCTTTATTTTCAACGAAACCTTTGAATCCGCCCGAATCCAGCGAAACCGGATGAGTTCAGTTAGTAGGCACTGTATATCTTTTGTCTAATGATCACCTTAACAAAAGATCTGTCTATCTGTATTGTACTATTTGTTGTAGTTACTGCTTGGATGTTTGATAAGGGAGCGTAGAGCCCTGTCAGTTAGTGAAACCAGTCAGAGGATACCTTGTTATCAACGAATCCGTTTGAATCCGGTCGTTTAATGAATCCGGGCAGATCCGTATTAGGCTCACTGGGTGATTTTGGTCTACCTCATGAAGAGGGCTATTGGAAAGAAATTAAACAGAGTAATATGTGTTCAGTTTGAGACGGAAAAGTATAACTTGTGTGTTTGGGCGCCGGGCTTCAGTATATGAAGATTACTGGAGGAATAATGATTTTCGTTGTGTATATTGCGACCGCTGCTAACTACAGGTTTACCACACACTGTATACATCACTCCATCACAATAAGTACTAACAACTATACATTGTTTATCATATTTCTAACAAAACTGTACACTTTTTGTATTTTCTTCGAGATTTTGCACCTTTTCGTATTTCAACAGGAATGTTTTTTCTCCCTGGAATCACTAATCACAGATCAGGTACACTAGCAGACCTGTGTGGGAGGGTTCTGAAGACTGCTGGGAACTGTTTGCAACATGAACCTGCCTCTTTGGGCCTAACATTTCGGTTTTAAATTTACCTTATCATTTATTATCCATATACTAGGGTACCACTGTGGTACACACTACAACACTATGTATAACACACTAATATCAGGGAGACTGTCTTTCCTCTAACAAAAAAGTTCTAATATTATTTTCACTGGCACGCTAGGCTTAAAGTTCCCCTCTGAGAGTATGGTTATGCTGCCTTATTGCACACTGATTCTCCTTTTTTGACCCAGTAGCTATTATTTTCTGCAATATTGGTTCCAAGCGCTGAGGAATATGTCTTATAAGTTCCCTGGCAGAGTTTAAAGTTCTAGCACGCAAGAGAGACCGTGAACAACACAAAAGGACACGGCGGCACGGCGGCACGGTGGCATGGGGGCACGGTGGCATACACGGCGGTGGGAACAAGATTGACCTAATTTGTCCGAAATGCTCAGCATAACAAACGGCTTTCTATATAGTAATATGTTATTTGATGTCGGCTGGGCCTGTAAACCTTGTACATATACTTGTAGTAAAAAAAGGTATATTATTATTGTTTTTTATTGTTTTTATTAGTATTAAATTTTTATTATTATTATTATTATATATTATTATTATTATTATTATTATTATTATATTATTACTGTGAAGGTCAGGGACCCATAGGCGCCAGAAAAATACAGTCGATTTTCACTATTTATGTTTCTTGTAATGCGAAATATTATTAAGAGGACTGAGTACATTCCCACAGCCCAGGCGCCTTAGAACTCATCTGGATTTTTTTTAGCAGACACTGTAGAGTCTGACGGAAAGAATGTTGATCATGCACCTCCCCCCCCATCAAGATTCATCAGGATTTTTTTTTGTTCATTAGGTCTCTGCCGAAAGCTTAAAATCAGTTTGTCCTCAAGGAAAAACTGCCATCTTCCATGTACACTAACTTGGTCAAAATCAAAAGCGCAACTTAAAAATTATGCTTTTTTTTATATTAATACAAAAATATCGCCGTTTTTTGCCATTCTGGTCATGCAGTGAGATCCATTCTGCAATAATTCACCATCCTAAACATAATTTGTTCCTCTTGATTTTCACTTAAAGTTTTTTCTAAGTGGCTTTCTCAGTAAAATAACACAAAGGGAAGGTCGCGTGAATGAAAGCTGAAATTAAGTAATGAACATGACCTTTCATTCTACAATAGTAAGGAATTACTCCAAAAAATTATATTACGATAGTAATAAAATTATAAATAGTGTCTCAAAAAACACAGTCCTGGTTTTTAGTTTGTTATCTTAATAATGGGATTTTATCTACAGAATAAACTCCGGGTTTTATAACAATATATTATCTGGAACCATTATTTTTCCAGTATTTAGAATATGTACTCCATGCACGCTCTTGAAAAAGGGCGCGGGCCCTCCCTCCTGGGAAGTTATTCCCAAAATATAACTTCCTGCATAGCAATGTCTTGAAAAAACAAACACATAAGCAGTATAATGTGATCCTTTATTGACAACGTTTCGCCCACACAGTGGGCTTTATCAAGTCACAAACAGATCTTTCCAGTTAGAACTGTTTGTGACTTGATAAAGCCCACTGTGTGGGCGAAGCGTTGTCAATAAAGGATCACATTATACTGCTTATGTGTTTATTTTTCCACCTTCCCTATTGTTACTCCACCCAGTGGGAGTTAACACGGGGACCCTCCAAGCGAGTTTTAAACTATACTTGCATTCTGTTTCTGTTTGCATTCTGTTTCTGTTTTATACTCTAGATGTTGGGTTTCTATATTAATATAACCGGACCTGATTTGACATGCTTATTTTAGTGGATTTTTTCTCAGTACTCACCATTTCTTTGGAAGGTTTTCTGCCTAGCATGTGAGTGACTGCTTGTCCGGGTTTTTAACCTTTGTACATTTATTTGTCATTTAGTCTTATGGCCACTTGCGTCATTTTGACCAGACGAGGAAAGGGGACAGCGATCTAACATTATATCTGGACCACGTCGTTCTTACCCCTTTTTTTC
>NW_026476426.1:0-10687 GCF_026875155.1 Cherax quadricarinatus
CCCCTAAAGGTGCTGAAGTGTCCATTACCATTTTTTAGAATCTTAACTTTCCACATTACTGGTCCCTAGTGTCTCTCCAGGTTAAAGTTCCCATTATTCAACAACTTTGCTCTATCTAGTCACCTCTACTATAGCATCCACCTTTGCCCCACTGTTTTCGTCATATTCTTCTCTGTGGTCTCTTGTTGTTTAGTGGACGGGTGTGGATTACTGCCACCAAACTAATAAATCCCCCGTTTTCACTGTACCTACTATATAGCCATCTGCTTCTCCGTCAGTTTTTTCTGTCCTCAAAATTCTACCGGCCTCTGCTTAGCGGTGTTGCTCCTCCACTTACTCTGTTCTCAAGGTTTTTTCCTCATAATATGATATGCAGTTGGAAAGATTGCATCTGTTTCATCTGTTTTTCATCTCTGCGAGTGCTGTAATATCTGGTGATTCCTTCACTAATCGTTGGTCATCTTATTAATTATTCATCTGCATTAATTATCATACTTTCCGCTTCCTTCTGTTACTGTGTTTCAGTTTTCATGTTCTTGAATTCTTGGTCCTTGTACAAGGGTCAGTGCAGGTGGGTGCTGTTAGTGGAAGTTGGATGAAATGATTAGTTTCTTTTTGTTACTTCAATTTGAAGGCGTCAGGATCTTGGATGTCGATGGGGTGAATTAGGAGGTTCAAGTGACGCGACACATTGTTTTGGAGGATGGCTTGTGAAGAAGATATTTGCAATGATTTTGGAGACTGTGAGTTTGGGAAGTGGAATGGGATATAATGGTTGTGTATTGGTGAGGAGAGAGGCTAGAGCTTGAAGGAAGTGTGATGTGGGTGTCCCTGCAATCCTGCTGTAGGCTTTGAACTGTTAATCGTTATAGTTTTCTTATTATCCGTCGATTACACTTCCCAGTGCAATGAACTTGACTTTTAAATCACCACCTCAATAAATGATCACTATTCACTGAATAAGTCTTGTTTAATTTGTTATAAAAAGAAATACTTGGGATTTTCCCTGGAAATTTCATCAGTTATATGTCATTGCCTCAGGCACTTGCTACCAGTCATCGCCTCAGTACCTGGTACCCTCTCATCGCCTCAGGTACCTGGTGCCCTCTCATGCCGCAGGTACCTGCTTCCCTCACTTTCAAAATATTTAGCTGAGCTAATAACTTCCATTACCGTTTTTTTTATTAAGCTTTCCAATGCATACATAGATATTAATTAAAATATCACTTACTGCCTTGTGCACTAAACAGACGTAAGACATATAAATTCACTGAACTCTGCAAATGTTGCGTCACTCTTCGATATATTGTGTGAGGGTGGTATGGGTGCGTTTTTTGATTTAATGAATAATATTTTTTTTCATTGTAGAAGATATATATATATAATATATATATATATATAATATAATATATATATATATATATAATATATATATATAATATATATATATATATATATATGTCGTGCCGAATATGTAAAACTGGTCAATCAGCAAGAACTCATTTAAAATTAAGACCTTTCTAAAATTTTCTCTTATAAGTTTAAAAGCTAAAAAATTTCATTAATGTTAGTATAAAATTTTTTAATTTTGCTCCAAAAGAATCTTAGAAAACTTACCTAACCTTATTATAACAATAACAATTTATTTTAACCTAACCCAACTAAATATATTTTTAGATTTTTACAATAATTTAATACTAAACAAACACAGTTTAGGTTCAGAATGATTTTGGCGAAATTATTGCATACACAAATTTCGTTTGTCTTATATGGCAATGATGAGCGTTGCTATTTAAGCCAAGATCGCAAGTTCTGCCTATTCGGCACAACATATATATATATATATATATATATATATATATAATATATATATATATATATATATATATATATATATATATATATATATATATATATATATAAGCTGTGATTTCGTGTATAGGGCAAGGAGGAATAACATCTTGTAGGAGTGAGGAAGAGCCAGTTGTGAGTGTGGGGGAAGTTCGTGAGGCAGTAGGTAAAATGAAAGGGGGTAAGGCAGCCGGGATTGATGGGATAAAGATAGAAATGTTAAAAGCAGTGGGGATATAGTTTTGGAGTGTTGGTGCAATTATTTAATAAATGTATGGAAGAGGGTAAGGTACCTAGGATTGGCAGAGAGCATGCATAGTTCCTTTGTATAAAGGCAAAGGGGATAAAGGAGAGTGCAAAAATTATAGGGGGATAAGTCTGTTGAGTGTACCTGGTAAAGTGTATGGTAGAGTTATAATTGAAAGAATTAAGAGTAAGACGAGAATAGGATAGCAGATGAACAAGGAGGCTTTAGGAAAGGTAGGGGGTGTGTGGACCAGGTGTTTACAGTGAAACATATAAGTGAACAGTATTTAGATAAGGCTAAAGAGGTCTTTGTGGCATTTATGGATTTGGAAAAGGCGTATGACAGGTGGATAGGGGGCAATGTGGCAGATGTTGCAAGTGTATGGTGTAGGAGGTAGGTTACTGAAAGCAGTGAAGAGTTTTTTACGAGGATAGTGAGGCTCAAGTTAGAGTATGTAGGAAAGAGGGAAATTTTTTTCCAAAAAAAGTGGGCCCTTAGAAAAGGATGTTGATTCCCCGTGGTTGTTTAATAATTTATAGAGGGGGTTGAAAGAAGTAAAGCGGGGGTTTGGGGCAAGAGGCGTGGATTTTAAAAAAAAAGAATCAACACAAATGGGAGTTGTCACGTGCTCTTTGCTGTGACACGTGCTTGGGAATTCGAAGAGAAGTTGCAGAGATTGGGGGATAAATTTTGGTAGGGTGTGCAAAAGAAAAATTAAAGGTAAATACAAAAAAAGGGGAAGGGGTTTATGGGGAAAACAAAAAGATTAGGTGATGAAAGATTGAATATAAATTGGGGGGAGGAGAGGGAGGGGGTAACGTATTCAGATATTTGGGAGGGGGAGTGTCAGGGGATGGGTTAGAAAGATGAGGGAATAAAGAATTGATGGGGGAAAAAGATGAGTGGGCACTTAGAGTCTGGGGGGAAACAAAGAACTTTGCCCTTTGGAGGCAAAAAGGGGAAGTATGAGATATAGTTTTACCAAACGCTCTTATATGGGTTGAAGGGGTGATGAATGTTGCAGCGAGGAGAAGGCGGAGGCAGGGGAGATGTCATGTCTGGGGGCAATGTTGGTGGAAAAATGCAAAAAATTCGTATTTGGAATTTAGGAGAGGGCGGGATTCCCAAAATGTTTCCAGAGGGCTGGGAAGGTTGTTGAGGGGGTCGGCTGTAGAGAGAATGACGAAACGAATACTTCAAGAGTGTTATCTGTAGTGGAAGGAAGGCGGGGGAGGGGGCGGAGGAAGGGTTTGGGGGGAGGGGGTAAAGGGGGGTTTTGGTGCGAGGGGGGTTGGACTTTTCCCCGGCATGCTGAGCGTGTTTGATGGAGTGAATGGAGCAAATGGGTTTTTAATATTGAGGCGTTGATGTGAGCAAAGTAAATTTATGAAGGATTCGGGAAAACCCGGCAGGCTGGCTTGGTCCTGGGGGAAAGGGAAGTACAGGCCTGCACTTGAAGGAGGGGGTTTTTAATGTTCGTTTAAAAAATTAGGGTAAAGCACCCTTCGGCAAGACAGTGAAGGAGTGAATGATGGTGAAAGTTTTCTTTTTTGGCCACCCCCCCTTGGGGGAATCGGCCGGTGTGATAATAAAAAAAAAAAAAAAAAAAATATATAATATATATATATATATATATATATATATATATATATAATATATATATATATATATATATATATATATATGTATATATATAATATATATAACTTGACTTAAGAAATCGTAATGACAGTGAAGGACTTGAGCTAGAGTTCGTCACGGCCACGCTAGCTGGAGATTCGTCTGTAAAAACTTGCATTTGTGGTCACAGAGGTGCCTGTGCTAACTTTCCTATGGTGTAGAAATATACCTAGTTGGATGAATCTTATTGTGGCTAGCTGGTCTAGTGGCTAGCGCGACGGGCTGGAGTTTTGAGACTCTATGACCGCGGGTTCAATCCCGGCCGGGGTATGGTTTATATATATATATATATATATATATATATATATATATATATATATATATATATATATAATATATATAATCATGGGAAGAAAATCAGTCCTGAAACGTGAAGACAGTTCATGTGATGCATCTTATGATCAATGTCTCAGCTAGAGAAGACTTTTGTAGTCCCACTAATTGTACTAAACAATTTGGATCTGATCATTTTAGTTATATCAAATATGTTGTACAGTTCCATGTTGAACAGTTTATTCGAGTAATAATGTGTATGATGTATAAGAGAATTTGGTGGGAGATTAATGAAGTGTAATGAGCTGGCAATGAAACAAGTTAGAACAGGAAATTGTTGATAAATAAAGACACATGTGCAACACTTGGATATCTTTAATGAGGAAACGTTTCGCCACACAGTGGCTTCATCAGTCCATACAAAGGGGAATGGTGAAGAACAGGAGGATTTGGAGGTAATCAGTCCCTCAGCCTTGAGTCGATGTAGTCAGTCCATCAATCTTGAAAAGTATACAGCATATGAGCGAAGAAGTGGCTTAGCCACTTCTTCTCTCATATGCTGTATACTTTAACTTTTCACTTTTATTTTTCTATACTTTAACTTTTCACTTTTATTTTTTCTATACTTTAACTTTTCACTTGTACTTTTCAAGATTGACGGACTGACTACATTAAGGCTGAGGAACTGATTACCTCAAATTTCTCCTGTTCTTCACTATTATCCTTTGTATGGACTGATGAAGCCACTGTGTGGAGAAACGTTTTTTCTCATTAAAGATACCCAAGTGTTACACATGTGTCTAACTTAACTTGTCGGTTCTCTGAACCATTCATCTACAGGAAAGTTGTTGTTCCTCCTCTATCCCCAGTGCTTCGTTGTGATCAAGGGAACATCTCTCTCCTGTCAGAGAACCTAAATGTGTCTCCTGTATAGAACTGAACAGAAATTCATTCCAATTATAATCAAAGTGTGGAATTTTAGTTATCCATAGATGTATGTTAACCAATACGATATCCTCAGTGAGAAGGAAGGCATCTCAATTTCTGTCAAACAAAGAGGTAGACGTCATTGAGAATCTGTTTAAATAATGTAATATAAATAGAGTAGAAATCCATTCAATTATTATCAAAGAAGGTGGCGGAGGTGTTGACGGAGGCGGCGACTGAGTGGGGGGCGAGAGACGGCTGTGGGTGGAGGTGGCAGGCGCGAGGACGGGCGCGAGAGTAGGTGCACCGGCAGAGGTGCTCTCCATTGTTCCTACCGACCCACAATCATCTGCCAGCACCATTGTAGACTCGCGTATTGAATCTACTTCCGAGGAAGACGAAGATAATGATGACTCCAGTACACCCTCATGGAAAACCTCACCTTCTGCATTTCTCCATCGAATGCTGACATCATGACCTGCACTGAGCTCTACAAAGGCCTCGGTGCTCGAAAAGTCAAATTTGCCTGTTAGCCACCACATGGTTTCACACTTACCCAAGTTCTTGAGCTCCTCAAGCCTCTATGTTTTACCTTTGGTAACAAGACTAAACTATACCACCTCTCCAGAAGCAGCTTCATAAAATTTGAAAATGGTTCCACTACAAACTTGCCAGCTTACTCACTCCTATAACACCCACCCGTGAGCTGCCCTCTGATGTTTCTACTTGCCTGCTTTGTCATGCGACCTAGCCTACTGCCAGCTTCTCAAGACTCAAAGACCTCCAACTACCACAAGACCGTTGCAACAGAGCCTGCTCCTGTTTCTCCAATCCGCCCCACGAGCGCCTAGCTGCTGGGTTAAACCCTGCCACTTTCTCTACGACTGCGGACACTCCTCTTCAAAGCTATTCTTCGCCTGTCCCGTATTTCCCGCTCACCCCACAGGGTCACACCTAAACTCTCTTGTCTTGTCTCAGCAGGGGTGCATGGGCAGTTTTGGAAGTCCCTAGGGATAAAGTGGCTGGGCAGGAAACTCCCTAAGAAGTGGCTGCTCAGGAAAATCACTGAGCAGTGATCTCTGGTGAGCTAATGTTCCAGACGTGGACACTCTGGGGAACTCTCTAAGAAGGAAGTCGCTGGGCCCGGCGTCCTTGGGAAACTCTAGGAGGGAAATCACTGGACAGGACACCCTCGGGAAACTGTAGGGAGGAAATCGCTGGACAGAACACCCTTGGGAAACTCTAGGAGGAAATCGTTGGCAGGGTGCCCTTGGGAAACTCTAAGGAGTATTCTGTTAAGGTATTTTTATACGGCTTACCTATTCTTAGAGATACGTATGGATCTTTTCCTCTCCCATTTTACTGTTTTGATCCTTCAACTTTTAGCTAGAAAAGTATTTCAAGACATTATTGAAACTCACCTTTGTTTTTAGGTTGCAGCTCTGCTCGGTGTTCCTCAGGCCAGCCACTTAAACAGATTCGACTTCTCCACTATTTCAAATCCTCTCAGTATTTTGTACATCATAATCATATTACTCTTATTTTTTCTTCTCTTTCCTGTCATCAGCTTTAGCTCCTTTTGTTTATTTGCACTGCTCATATTTTGCAACTTCTTCACATGCCTTATCATATGTGAGTTGAATACAGTCCCTTCATACTCATAGATGGGCTTGACGTTAGCCACGTAATTGAGTAATAAATACGTCGTAGTTGAAGTTCCAGAAATCTCCCCTTAAATTTTCCAGTTTTGCGTTTGCTGCAGCAAATATTCGGTTGACATGTGCCTCACTGGAAGTGTTTCAGAATTATGATCAATGCGAGGTCTTTTTTTTTCATGGAGATTTGCAGCCTTTGTCTCCTAGCCTGTACTCTGCATCCAGTCTCTTTTGCATTTTCCCGATTTTCATATCCTTGCATTTGCTTAGGTTGAATTCTAATAGAAACTAGTCAGGCCAATCGTGCAACATGTGCAGATTCATTCCTAATCTTTCCTGATCTGTTCCTGTTTATGTTACCCTCCACCACGTACTATTTCTTTTATTTTATCGTTTACGTACACATGAAACAGTACTGGTCTAAGAACTAACCCTGGTGGAATTCCACTCCTCACACACCTCCTCCCAAGACAATAACTCGATGTTCATTTCCTGTTATGTATTACTTGATCCACTGTAGTGCCATCCCCATTCTGTCTTCTTCTCTATCGTTTGTCCCAGTCTCTTCTAAAGTACCTCAATGAACAACTCTTTCCCAGTTCAACAATATACACGCCAGTCTCTCTCTCGCCTGCCTAACGTTCGTTACCCTGGATAGAACTGGAGCAGATATATGAGAATGGCTTTACCATCTCTATAACAGTCCTGACAGTTGCTTATTCATCTTCTTTCCAGGAGTTCCACTACTCGTCTCCATAACCCTACCTCCTGTCTCACTCAGAAGTTTCTTCAACTTTCTGTTGTGTGTATTGTGTCCAGTTCTCAGTGATTCATGCTCCCTCTTCGAATGGCAATGTTCCTGATTCTATTGAGAATACTTCCTATATTTTATTGTTAGCTACTCGCAGACTTCTTGCTCATTCCTAGTGAACTCTCGTTCCTTATTCTGTCTTACTACCTGTGTGTGTGCGCGTGTGCGTGCGCACGCGCTTTTGTCTTAGTCTATAAAAAAAAAGGGGAAGGTTCATATATCACACTAGGCTACGCTACTCTTTTGAAGATTATAATTTTTTTTCACAATCAATTCCTTATTAATATACACTAATATATACTCTATAATAGTTACTGTGTACAATTGTTTGTATGTGTGTGTGTTTACTAGCTTGTTCTTTGAAAAAGAGGGGGGTCACGTTAACACACTATTGTTGTTGTTCTTGGTTCACCGGTACTCTCCCGGCCCGGATCTTTGTTGTTCTTGGATCACCGGTACTCTCCCGGCCCGGATCTTTGTTGTTCTTGGTTCACCGGTACTCTCCCGGCCCGGATCTTTGTTGTTCTTGGATCACCGGTACTCTCCCAGCCCGGATCTTGTTGTCCTTGGTTCACCGGTCTCTCAAGGCCCGGATCTTTGCACACTAGGCTACGTTACTTTTCTGAAGATTATAGGATTATTTCTCACTCAATTCCTTATTAATATATACTAACATTTACTATAATAACAATTACTGGTGAACACGTTTGTTTGTATGTACGTACTCGTTTACTAGCTTGTCGCTGTCAGAAAGATGGGGGGGGGGTCACTAGGCTACACATTTCTTCTGAAGATATTTAGATAATTTACTAAACATTATCAGGGTTACCACTATCTATCTCCTGATACTGAAAGTTAGGGAGAGAGTGATGGTATAGCATACAACCAGCAGGACGAGACACTGAGATTTTAGACACACACCAAAAACTAACCACACATAGGCAAGTGATCTGCACAGTGGAGGTTCCTGATGTCGGCTACTATCAACTCCTTCACTTTGTAAACTCTTCAGGAGCTTTATCATGCATTCAATTTTTTTTTATTTTTTTATTTTAAGACTTGGTATTCACTCTTTTTTACTTTAGTACAGTATTATGGTCATAACAAATCTGATGATATTAACTACATTCACAACACCAACAGCTGGGATTGACAATTTTTTTCTTACTTTCAGTATTTACTTAATCACTAGTTTATGACCTTGTCACTACACTGCTGCTATAACAACCAATATCTGTATTTGTTAACTCAATTAACTAGTTTGGATATTTTGTGTCAACACTGCAGCCAGCAGCGTCATCAGCTGACTGCTACCCTCCCTCACTCAACATTAATTCAAATTTAAATTTAAAATTCTTGATCTTATCACATTATTCGCACTCTTGAAAGCTATTACACTCTTGTAGGTATGTTCACTGATTCACTCACGTACGATGACCGCTAATAATATCTTAGGACAGCCACTAGAACGCTAAATCCGGGAGCATATTTAGCGATACTGCTTCGCGCGCGCGCGCGCGTGTGTGTGTGTGTGTGTGTGTGTTGTGTGTGTGTGTGTGTGTGTGTGTGTGTGTGTGTGTGTGGTGTGTGAGTGTGTGTGTGGTGTGTGTGTGTGTGTGTACTCACCTAGTTGAGGTTGCAGGGTCGAGTCCCAGCTCTTGGCCCGCCTCTTCACTGGTAACTACTAGGTCACTCTCCCTGAACCGTGAGCTTTATCATACCTCGTGCTTAAAGCTATGTATGGATCCTGGCTCTACTACATCGCTTCCCAAACTATTCCACTTCCTGACTACTCTGTAGCTGAAGAAATACTTCCTAACATCCCTGTGATTCATCTGTGTGTGTGTGTGTGTGTGTGTATGCGTGTGTATTGTGTGTGTGTGTGTGTGTGTGTGTGTGTGTGTGTGTGTGTGTGTGTGTGCGTGCGTGCGTGAATGCGTTTTTGGCTGCCTGTGTGTCCTCACCTAATTGTGGTTGTAGGGGTCGAGTCTTAAGTTCAGCCCCAGCTCTTCGCTGATCGATTTTAAGTCCATTCTCTACCTCCTCCAAGAAAATTGTCGTATCACTTTTAAAGTTTTGAATGGTTCCTGCCTCCACTACTTCACACTCCAGATTCTTCAACTTCCTGAAAGTCTAAGGCTGGTGGAAGTACTTCCTACCATCCGTATGATTCATCTGAGTTTTTAGCTTCCAGTTTTGTCCCCTTGTTCTTTCGTCCCTGTCCCTGAAACATTCTGCCACTGGCCCCTGATAATTCCTTAGCTTATTTATACGACGTTATCTTGTCCCCCTATACCTCCTCTCTTCCAGTGTTGTCAGGCTGAGTTCCCTTAACCTTACATCATAGGACATCCTCCTAACCTCCGGGACTAGTCTTGTTGCAAACCTTTGCACTTTATCTAGTTTCTTGACGTTTTTGACCTGTTGTGTGCCCCTCCTCTTCACTGATCGCTACTGGATCCTCTCTCTCTCTGCTTCCTGAGCTTTGTCATACCTCTTCTTAAAACTATGTATGGTTCCTACCTCCACTACTTCACTTGCTAGGCTAATTCACTTGCTGACAACTCTATGACTGAAGAAATACTTCCTAACTCCCTGTGACTCGTCTGAGTCTTCAGTTTCCAGTTGTGACCCCTTGTCCCTGTGTCCCCTCTCTGGAACATCCTATCTCTGTCCACCTTGTCTATTCCCCGCAGTATCTTGTATGTCGTTATCATGTCTCCCCTGACCCTTCTGTCCTCCAGTGTCGTCAGTCCGATTTCCCTTAACCTTTCCTCGTACGACATTCCCTTGAGCTGTGGGACTAGCCTTGTTGCAAACCTTTGTACTTTCTCTAACTTCTTGACGTGCTTGATCAGGTGTGGGTTCCAGACTGGTGCTGCATACTCCAGTATGGGCCTAACATACACAGTGTACAGTGTCTTGAACGATTCCTTATTAAGGTATCGGAACGCTATTCTCAGGTTTGCCAGGCGCCCGTATGCTGCAGCGGTTATTTGGTGGTGTGCCTCCGGTGATGTGCTCGGTGTTATGGTCACCCGAAGGTCTTTCTCCCTGAGTGAGGTCTGTAGTCTTTGTCCACCCAGCCCCATACTCTTCTGCGGGCTTCTTTGCCCTCCCCAATCTTCTGACTTTGCATTTGGCTGGTTTAAAAAAATTCGAGAAGCCATTACTGGCCCATGCCAGCCTTTCCCCGGTCCTTTGCAGTCCCCGCCATCTCGACATTTAAATTCTTTTCATCAA
>NW_026476428.1:0-10529 GCF_026875155.1 Cherax quadricarinatus
CAAAAAACAAAAAACCATCTCGACCAATAATTACCCAACAAAAGGCTGCAGTCTGAATGATAACAAATTCCCACTACGGGCAGCACTCTCCACCAATATTCAAATCTCTAAACCTACTCACCATACAAAACATCCATACTTATTACTGCACCTACTACATACACAGAACACTAACTCTGATATAAACCCTCCCCTCAAACGTCTTCCAACTACAAACAAACCATCAACAAGGCACAGATCACTCTTTGATTTCTCGTGTCCACCTCACGCTCTGCAAAAACTCAATGCACATAAAAGACCCTAAATCTGAATTCATTACCTGTGATGATAAAGAAACACTGTCGTTATAATTAGTTCTTCTCAAAAATCACTATCACCCACCACTAAATAAATACTGAATCATTGTATCACATAAATTGTATCTATAAATTGTTATATTATTGTATCTCTAAATGTTAATCTATGACCCAACAAACTTTGTTATTTTTTAATTACATTTGGAGGGATATGTTGTGTATCTTAATATGTTAAGTTCAGACTGTTGTATTCTGAGCCCTCTGCAAATAAACAGTGATAATGTGCGAGTGGGTGAAAGTTGTAATGATGATGAAATGTATTTCTTTTGGGATTTATCTTCTTTTTATGGTCAACCTGCCTCGTGGGAGACGGCCGACTTGTTAAAAAAAAAAAAAAAAAAAAAAAAAAAAAATTACCTAACAGAATACTCCATTCTACTGAATGCACAGCAACACAGTAAATGACCATATGACTGTCTTTGTAATACTCATTTGTGCTAAATTGTTATCTGTTTGCAATAATGTTTTTTTTTTTTTTTTTTTTCAACAAGTCGGCCGTCTCCCACCGAGGCAGGGTGACCCAAAAAAAGAAAGAAAATCCCCAAAAGAAAATACTTTCATCATCATTCAACACTTTCACCACACTCGCACATTATCACTGTTTTTGCAGAGGTGCTCAGAATACAACAGTCTAGAAGCTACACATATAAAGATACACAACATATCACTCCAAACTGCCAATATCCCAAACCCCTCCTTTAAAGTGCAGGCATTGTACTTCCCATTTCCAGGACTCAAGTCACCAAAATAATGTTTTTACCACTGAATATATCATTGCTTAGTTAATCTTAAGTTAATTTTAAGCCTGCCCGTAATGCTCTGCATACAAGGGGCTTTGGCATGTTGCACTGTAATAACTGTATTCCTTTGTACTTCTCTGTATCATGTTCAAATTAATAAATAAATAAATAAATACATATTATTATTATTATTATTATTATTATTATTATATAAATAATTTGTAATTTTTATTCACACAAAAAATATAAGATTTACTGTTACTTCCTTATTGCAATAATTGTATAAATAATGTCAACCCATTCACGACTGCATATTGGAATGGACAGTGACATCATTTGTTTGCTCTGAAACAGCCAAGCAATGGGCCATTTCTCCTACATTGAGCCCTATTTCAAGGTGCTTTTCGTCATGAAAGCAATCAAAATCATATCTGTTTCTGTAATATATCTTCCATTCTATCAAATGAGACCAAAAAACTACAATACAACCATAAAAACCATTCGAAATTACCGCTAAGGGGTGGCTAATTGCTGATAAGTGAACTCCATTATTTATTCTTAGATTTCTTTCATTTTTGGTGTACGTTAAGAAACATCTTTTCATCATACATTGCCCAAGTTTCAATAAGATAGTCCAACAAACAAATGAGATACAAATCCCGAGATCAAGAGCAAGAGCCCTTCACCAGTGTCAAGGAACCTGCCTTGAGGTCTGCTCGCTTGTGGAAATTTTGCTCGCGTATGGAAGCAAAAAATTGACTCACTGACTGCTCGTATTTGGAAAAACTCGCACATGGACACGCTAGCAAGTAGAGGTTCCAGTGTATTTGACAAATTTCACATATTTACATATTCACATTTCACATACTGCCTCTCCTCACTTAACGACAGAGTTCCATTCCTAAGACCACGTCATTAAACAAATTCATCGCTAAGTGAGGAGCATACTAAAATGGTAGTGGGTTTGTGTCAACTATCTTTGATATTGTTTTAATGTCACCTTTATATCATTTATAACATTTCTGGTATATTTTTAAATGTTTTTACAGTAGTGTACTGTATATTGGAAAAAAAAAAAACAGAATAAAGGAAATCAGCTCTAATATACATTACTCAGGTATAAATACTGGTCAGGGAGCCCATTGTAAATTCTGTGTACATCATTAAGTGAGAAGAGGCTGTAATTATACTATTACTATCAATAAAGGTTATCTACCTATCACTTTTATTCCAGAATAATATTAGGTATAACATAAATAACATAGAAGCATAATAAAGATGCCCAAATTAATAAAAACAGACATTATGCATAGAAGTATTGAAGGATGGAGGGCAGAAACGGATAAAAAAAAAATGACCATGACCATTACAGAAAACGTTATGCACTAAGGACCTGAAGGGTAACTATAGAGGGTCACTCTTATCCTATGCAAAGAATGAAAAATGAAAAAAAAAAAAAATCCCAAATAATCAGCTATGTGTGCGTTTCCTGGAGTATCTCAGAAGTAAGTCATTGACCTATTTCATGTTGTATTACCATTAATAATAAGCAGATTGAAAGGAATTTCCCCGCAAACATAAAACTGAATGTTTTAATTTTGGGTGGTGACACTTTTGAAGTGGGGAGTAAGGATGATTCCTCAATTAGCGACGAATTCGTTTACCAACGTGGGTCTTAGGAACAGAACTCCGTCGTTAAGTGAGGAGGCTGTACAACTCGCTTCTCATCCTACATTAAGACTATAAATATTTTAAGGTACAGGGGACCCCCGAGTTTCGACGGCTGCGACTTTCGTGAAATCCGACTTTCGGCAACTTTTTTCATCAAAATATAGCCTTGCGGTTTGTGATTTGCCTTGTGATTCGTCCATCGTATGGGACGCATCCATGTGGCCGGGAGCAGCCAGGCGTACACGAACTCGCGGCCACTGTAAAATGAGTGTACTGTATGTGTACATTATTTTACTTTTTTAATTTCTTTTATACCTAGAAACTACTGCTTAAAATTAATTATATGATAGTGTAAACATGTTATCAGATATTTACTGTACACTGCACCCTCGCCTAACGAACGCATCACATAACGATAAATCCGCCTAGCGATACATTTAATGCAAAAATTTGCCTTGACTAGCGCTAAAAAACTCGCTCAACGCGATTCGTTCGAGACGCGTCTACATGCAACCTGAGCCCGCCTCACTTGTTCCGTGGGTGCCAGTGTTTACAAAAACCAGCCATCGCGGTCGCTTCCCAAACATACAATCGGAACATTTCATATTAAACACAGCCTTTTTAGTGATTGCACCTGCAAAATAAGTCACCATGGGCCCCAAGAAAAACTTCTAGTGCCAACCCTACAGCAAAAAGAGTGAGAATTACTATGGATAGAAGAAAGAGATCATTGCTAAATATGAAGTGGGGTGCGTGTCTCCAAGCTGGCCAGGTTTTTACACAAAACCCCCTCAACCATCGCTACTAATTGTTTCCCAAAAAAACGGCAAACAAGGAAGCTGTTCTTGCCAAAGATGCAACTTTGTTTTCAAAACAGAGATCACAAGTGATAGAAGATGTTGAGAGACTGTTATTGGTGTGGATAAATGAAAAACAGATAGCAGGAGACAGCATCTCTCAAGCGATCATATGTGAAAAGGCTAGGAAGTTGCATGACGATTATTTAGAAAAATGCCTGCAACTAGTGATGATGTGAGTGAATTTAAGGCCAGCAAAGGTTGGTTTGAGAGATTTAACCCTTTCAGGGTCCGTCCCGTAGATTAACGGCTTTACGTTGTGTCCAAACGTAGATCTACGCCAAAATT
Source organism: Cherax quadricarinatus (assembly GCF_026875155.1). NCBI lineage: Eukaryota > Metazoa > Arthropoda > Malacostraca > Decapoda > Parastacidae > Cherax > Cherax quadricarinatus. Next base: position 3,913 of record NW_026476428.1, read on the forward strand.
CTAGCGCCGTCAAATTTAGCGCGAAAACGCTCATAGGCCTACATGTGAGAGAACGGGTCTGCGTGGTGGGTGTGTGCCATAAACAAAAAATCTAGGTGCCCACATAGCATTGTGGGAATGCCGGCTCAGTTACCCTTGTTCACCATGCCTCGTCGCAAGTCAGCTCTCACTCCCCGGAAAATTGGGACTCTCCTCTTCCTATCTGATAGTTCTGACACTGATGGAAGTGGAAATGAAGACGAATTCTACGGCTTTGATCAGTTAGTGACCGAAAAGAATGACCAGGATATCGATAATAGTTCAGAAAACCCTGACGATCCTCACCCTTCTACCTCTGGTGTGGGCACTCATGACTCACGGTCGGTTGTTCCTCATCGCAAGAGAAAACAATATTTTGCGTGGCCAGGCCTCTGACTTCAGTAATGATGATGTATTTGACGTGGACTGTGATTTTATTGCGCTCGACGATCAAGCGAGTAGTGATAGTGAGGAATCATATTCACCAGTGAAGCATCGGTATGTTCCCGCCGCATGCACTCGGGTAGTGTACCCATGCTGTGCCCAGGGGACGGAGTACATCCCGGAGTAAAACCCATGGCCCAACACCAGTTTTAGGTAGTGTAGTGAGGATGATTGTGGCTACACTTGGCATGGTTAGACCACGGGCCCTCAGTGAAGGGTGTTAGTGGTGATGGTAGTGCAGGCCGCCTTTGGTGACTCACTAGGCCACGCTGGGACCCACGCTGCTGAATCGCAGTTCAAGGACAAAGCGGAGCGCCAGCCACCAGCCCACCAACCCACAACACCCGCACAACCAGCCTATGATGCCCAGTATCCACCAGCAAACCGTATGTGGGATTGGCAGCAAAATTCCAATTTGTTCCCAACCTCACCACTTTGATGATCTCAAAGTGGAATTCTACCTACTTGCCCCCTTTGGGAAAACCACGGCCAATGAACTGGAATTCTTTGAATTATTCTTTGACCAGCCATTGATGGAAATTATTGTCAGGGAAAGTAATAAGTATTTTGAGTACACCATGGCAAATACGATTCTTATCACCACAGTCAAGACATACACAGGTGAAAAGAGACGACTGTTGCAGAAAAGTATTTGCTTTTGCAACAATAATGCTTTGCCTAAAGTCTATAAGCATAAATAAAAGCATACTGGTCCACAGATCGGCTAATTCTCCCCCGGTTTTTCAGTGAAATCATACAGTGAACAGGTTTATCTTACTCTTACGTATGTTGCACTTCTCTGAAAAAAACCAGGCCTGACAGAAGTGACAGGTTATAAAGATTAGAAATGTTTTCATGAATCTCAAACAAAAGTTCAGCATATACTTTTATCCATTTCAAGAATCTTGTAATTGACGAGTCTTTGATTTTGTTCAAAGGTAGACTGTCATTCAGCAGTATATACCGAGCAAGAGGAAACGCTTTTTGGGATAAAAACTGTTTGTACTCTGTGATTGTGACAGTGGCCTGGTGTTGGTATTGTTGTATACACGGGTAGTAAAACATTTAAAGATACCAAGATGTTATTGGGTATCTCAGGTGACGTAGTGAGAAACATGATGGCACCTTATCTTTGGGAAGGGGGTACATTATATACCGTAAAATGGTACACAAGCCCCTTACTCATGATTTCATGCGAAGTGAACAAGACAGATGTTGTGGCACAGTGCGTTCTAATCATAAACATATGCCCCGGCTCAACGCAGGTGCTCCCTGGTGATGACGGCAGGTGTTTACTGCCAATGACATCATGGCATTATGGTGGCATGACAAACGAGATGTCACATTGTTGACAACCATTCCCCCGTAATGAAAATGCAAGACAGTGGCAAAGTTGATCGAGTGACTAATGAACGTATTCGAAAACCAGTGTCGTGATTGATTATACACAAACATGCGCTTGGTTGACAAGTGTTGACATGCAGATTGGTTTTGTTGACTGTGTTCGTAAGAGTTACAAGTGGGACATGAAACTTTCTTCCATCTCATGGACATTTCCCAAACCAATGCATATAATATGTACCAAATAAAGACTGGCAACAGACCACTGTATGGTTTAATTTTGTTTGTCTGTTGTCAGACAACTCATAATGAAGTACCAGGTAACAACACCTGCTATACAACATGGTCCTCGAATTCCTCAGGATATACCAAGCGTTTTTAGGAGAGAAGGTGATCATTTCATAATACAGCTTCCTTCAACTCAGAAGAAATTTGCTCAGAAGAATGCATTGTCTGTGCACAAACAAAACGACGGCAACAAAGACCCCAAAAACACTCGGTTTTGTGTGAGGAATGTAAGGTGCCTCTGTGCATGGTGCCTTGTGTCAAGGAGTTCCACAGCTTCAGCAGTTTTAAAACCCTGTCCAGTGATTGTAAATATATGATAGAACATTAGTATTTTACAATAATGTGCATGTTTACGTAATAAACAACAGGGTAAAAAAATAATATGATAATAACTTTAGTGCGTTATTGTGTTCAATACATGAGTTTATATATATACATTATATACAGTTTTTGGTCTCTCAGGCCCCCAAAAAATTAGTAGGAATAGAAAAAAATTGGAAAAGAAAGAAAAAACAACTAAAACCACAAAATAAATTATGCGCGTATGTGGAATTTGTCGATGTTGCGCCACCACATCATTTGACAAACTTCTTGGCACTGTATCTCGGTAAGTACTGATCAGATTTTTTTTTTTGTCTTATTACCTTCCCAAAAAAATGCTCTTTAATTCTGTTAAAAAAAATAATTCTTTTTTTTTTTTTTTCCAAAAATTTTTTGGACACTGGAGCACCACTTCAGATTTTGGCCTTGGACCCTGAAAGGGTTAAGAATCGTAGTGGCATACATAGTGTGATAAGGCATGGTGAGGCTGCCAGTTCGGACCACAAAGGGCTGAAAAAAAATGTGCAGGAATTCAAGGAGTAAATAGACCGTGAAGGGCTGAAACCTAACAAGTGTTTAATTGTGACGAAACAGACCTGTTTTGGAAGAAAATGCCAAGCAGGACCTACATTACTCAGGAGGAAAAGGCATTCCCAGGACATAAGCCTATGAAAGACAGGCTTACTCTTCTCATGTGTGCCAATGCTAGTGGTGATTGCAAAGTGAAGCCTTTATTGGTGTATCACTCTGAAACTCCCAGTGTTCAGGAAAAACAATGTCCTCAAGGCTAATCTGTGTGTGCTGTGGAGGGCAAACAGTAAGGCATGGGTCACTAGGGACTTTTTCTATGACTGGTTACACCATGCATTTGCCCCCACTATGAAAAATTACCTAATTGAAAAGAAATTGGACCTTAAGTGCCTCCTGGTATTAGACAATGCTCCTGGTCATCCTTCAGACGTGGCAGAGCAACTTTCTGCGGAAATGAGCTTCATTAAGGTCAAGTTTTTGCCTCCTAATACCACTCCTCTCCTGCAGCCCATGGACCAGCAGGTCATTTCCAACTTCAAGAAACTGTACACAAAAGCTATGTTTGAAAGGTGCTTTGTAGTGACCTCAGAAACTCAATTGACTCTAAAGAGTTTTGGAAGGATCACTTTAGCATCCTCAATTGTGTAAACATTATAGGTAAAGCTAGGGAGGAAGTGACTAAAAGGACCTTGAACTCTGCTTGGAAGAAACTGTGGCCAGAATGTGTAGACAAAAGGGATTTTGAAGAGTTTGAGGCTAACCCTGGGATTCCTATGCCAGTTGAGGAATCCATTGTGGTATTGGGGAAGTCCTTGGGGTTGGAGGTTAGTGGGGAGGATGTGGAAGAGTTGGTGGAGGAGGACAATGAAGAACTAACCACTGATGAGCTGCTAGATCATTTATTTGTTTTATTTATTTATTTATTTATTTGAACATGATACGGGAATAAAAGGAAACATTTTTGAAGTGCAGATCCAAAAGCCCTTGTATCGAGCATTATGGGCAGGTTTTTAAAATTAAATTAAGTTTTACTAAGCAATAATTTTCAGGGGTAAAAAATTTATTTTTTAAAACATAACAATTTTAGTACAAATGGTTTTACAAAGACAATTCATAGGGTCATTTAATGTTTGCTGTGTAACAGAGAAGGGGTTTTCTTTAGGTAAAATTAAATAGTAAAAATTTGATTGGATCAGGTTGACATTTATGGATACAATAAGGATACATGTATTTTTATGAAAAATTTGAGTTTACAATTTTTCGTATTTTTTTGGGTTGGGGGGAAGTGATTTTTGAGAAGGACTTGAATTTATAAAAAAGACAGTGTTTCTTTAAAATTCACGGGTAATGAATTCAGATTTTAGGGCCTTTTATTGCCTGAGTTTTGCTAGCGTGAGGGGGACACGGGGGGAAACAAAAAGAGTGATCTGTCCTTGTTTATGGTCAGTTTTTTTTTAAAGGTGGGGGTATGTCGATTTTAAGGTTCTAATATTAGTAGGGAGTAATAAGTATGGAGTTTTGTTGGTGAGAGGTTTAGAGTTTTGAATTTGGTGGGTGTGTTGTCTGTATGGGAATTTGTTATCTTCTGACTGTACCCTTTTGTTGGGTGATTAGTGGTCTGGAGATTTATTGTTGTTGGCCCATGCACAATTCATGGGTGGATAGGGGAAAATAAGTGATGATTAGGCCAGGAGGGCTGACTGGGGAAACATAGTACCGTATTTCGATAGTATGCCTGGGTCTTGGAAACTTTTGGAAATTTGTTTATGTTTTTGAAATTTGGTTATTATCAAGGGGATTTAAAAATTTTCCCCTCTGTGAGTTTTGTGAAGGTGATCCATTTATCTTTGTTTAAGAACATCGTAGCCGGGCCCAAATAAATGTAGTAGTTTTGTCTTGTTTAAGTAAGTTTGTTGGCCCTCTTCAGGTATTTTTTCGTAATTCGGTATTTACAGTATTGGCTCATGATGGGCCGGGGGAAGTAGACGTTGTAGGGTCACTGCAAATAGTGGGGGTTTGAGTAGTTTTGCGATGTTTTGGGTAGGTCTTTAAGTATATGGAAAAGAGAGGGGCTAGGACACCCCCTGGGGACACCAAAACTGATTGGCGGGCAGAAGATTTTGCCCATTGGTTCCATATTGGCTTCTTTTGCGAGGTAGCTTTAGGTTTGAGGGAGTCCCCTCTTTAAAAGTGCAACAATTTTATGGGGGCAGTCGTGGTCAACTGTATCGAAAGTTTTACGAATCAATAAAGATCCCCAGGGGGGACTTTTTTCCTATTGCTGTAAAATTGTTCTAGCATGTGGAAAAGGGCATCTTATATTTTTTTTGGGGGCCTAAACCCCAAAATTGACGGGGTTTATTTGTTGGGGAGATGAGGTAGGAATAGATATTTATGGTTAATTTTTCAAGATTTTAGAGAGAGGGTGAAGTTGGTATTGGCCTAAGTTATTCAAGTCGGTGGTTCCCCCCTTTATGGTCGGGTGATCTTGCTATTTTGAGAAGTAGGAAAGGAAAATTCAATGGATTGGTTAAAGTTTGCTGATTGGTGATAGCACCTGGACCTTTTTTGTATATAATGGGTGGTAAGGGAGTTAAATCTCCCGTTTGTTTTTTAGTTTTTATGATAATAAGGGGGGACTTTAGTTGAGTTAGTGGACTAGGAACAGGTTTTTTCGGGTAGTTGCCAGGATAGTCATTGGGTGAGGTTCTGAGCTTGGGATTTTATTTGGGAAGGGTTTTTTTCCCATAGTGGAGAAGAAATCATTGGTCTGTTTGCTGTTTTAGTGGTGGGAAATTGGGGTTACTGGGTTTTTTTAATTCAAATTTTGCTTTTGTGTTTTCTTTTTTTTTCCCAGTATTTCTGATAGGGTTTTCCAGGTTTTTTTATGTCACCTCGTAAATTGGATAATCTGTTCTCTATACAATTTTTTTTGCCCTTTTTTGCTGGTTGGGTTGACGAGTAAAGGTTTGCTTTGGGCTTGGTTTTAAAGGGGGGTGTTTTTTTTTTTTAAAATTTAAAAGAAAAAGGACAAAGAATTTTTCCATTTTTAACCCCAGGGGGGACCCCCCCAGGATAACCCAAGGCCCCGTCAGGCAAAATGAAGGAAAAGTTCAATTTAGGGCCCATGGGGTCCTTTACCTTTGCCCCCCGACACCCCACACCGGACCACCCCGGCCCATTTGTCTATTTTTTTTAGGGGTTTTTAAGGAAGGTCGGGTTTAGCCGGGATGTTTGCCCTTTTCCGTTTGGGAGGGGAGGGGTTTTTTGACAGACTTTTTTTTAAAAAAACACGCATTCTGTTTAAATTTTCTAAAAGGGGCTTTTTTTAGGTTTGAAGGTACTGGGTGGGTTGAAAAGGGCTTTTGTTTTCGGGGGAAATTTAAGGTTTTTAGGGAAAGGTGGGGAAAGGCTTGGATTTTTTGAATTATTTAAAATTTCAAACGAGGCACCCCCAAAGGTGCCAGGAAGGGGGGAGGTTTGGGGAAATTTTATTGATAAAAAAAGGTTCAAAATTTTGGACTTAAAGTGAAAATTTTTTGTGTCCCCCCCGAATTCAAGGTTTGTTTAATGAAAGGGAAAATTTGGAATGTCTGGAAAGGGACTGGTTATGGCGAAATTTTTAAGGGGGATTCAATTCACAAGCGAAAAAAACCCCCTAGAAAGGAAGGAGT
>NW_026476432.1:0-30094 GCF_026875155.1 Cherax quadricarinatus
TGTGAAAAGAATTTGGGGGGGGTTTTTTTTTCCCCTTTTCAATTGGAATTTAAACTATTTCATGTTGTACTTATAACATGTAATAAAGTTCATTTTGAATTATTTTTTATTCAGGCTAAAGCTTTTATTGTTTATAAATATTCTGTACTTTACTGTAAATAATTTTGTTAGCTTGTACGTACCATTTCTTTCATATTTTTTTTTAAAACCATCTGTTTACCAGATTACATTCTTATTAAAATATTTAGGTGTTTATAAGTAATATTCTCAATTGTACAGTAAGGAAATTTCGTGCTTTAGAATTATAGGTCTCGTTTTAAATCATCTTATATTTTACCACCATAAATTGGATTACAGTATTTTAAAATTTTCACAATCTTATTACGTACTTGTGAATTATGCCTTTTTCAGTTTACAATCTTGCATGTACAATATGACATAAAGTTGTCATGGTTGATTCATTAGAAATACAGTGGACCCCCGCATACCGTTGGCATCACATAACGTTTAATAATCCGCATAACCCGATACATTTTTAATCGCTAAAATTTTGCCTCGCATACAGCTTAAAAACCCGCTCACCCGCTGTTCGTCCGAGACGCAATCCAATTTTGCGCCTTAGCCAGCCTCACATGTTTCCGCCGTGGGCATTGTTTACCAGCCAGCCTCCCGCGTAGCATCCAAGCATACATTGTAACATTTCGTATTTTTAAACAGTTGTTTTTGGGGGATTTTATCTGGAAAATAAGTGACCATGGGCCCCAAAAGAAAGCTTCTAGTGCCAACCCTTACAGCAATAAGGGTAGAATTACTATAGAGATGAAGAAAAAGATCATTGATAAGTATGAAAGTGGAGTGCGTGTCTCCGAGCTGGCCAGTTGTATAAAAAAACCCCCCAATCAACCATCGCTACTATTGGGGTACAGCTGCTGCTGCTGCACTGTCACTGCTGCTGCTGCTGTAGCATCGCCCTGCGCTGTCAGGTCAGCATATCCTGCTGCTGCATGCTGCTGCTGTAGCACTGTCAGCTGCTGCTGCTGCTGTAGCATCGTCTGCTGCTGCGGGTAGCACTGTCACTGCTGCTGCTGCTGTAGCATCGTCTGCTGCTCCCTGCTGGCTGTAGCATCGGTCTTCTGCTGCTGTAGCATCGTCTGCTGCGCGTAGCATCGCCCTGCTGCTGCTGTAGCATCGCTGCTGCTGCTGTAGCACCTGTCAGCTGCCTGCTGTGCTGTACATCGTCTGCTGCTGCTGGGGCCCATCGTCTGCTGCTGCTGCTGCTGTAGCATCGTCTGCTGCGCTGTAGCACTGTTGTTGGTGTGGCTTATTGAGAATACCAAGAAAACAATTAACCCCAGAGGATTTGCCACCCAGGATAACCCAAAAAAGTCAGTGTCATTGAAGACTGTCTAACTACTTCCATTGGGGTCCTTAATCTTTGTCTCCCAGGAGCAACCCACACCAGTCGACTAACACCCGGGTGAACAGGGAAAAATGCCTGGAACTAGTCCTCATATTGGTGAATTTAAAGCCAGCAAAGGTTGGTTTTGAGAGATTTAAGAATCGTAGTGACATACACAGTGTGATAAGGCATGTTCTGGAAGAAAATACCAAACAGGACCTACAGTACTCAGGAGGAAAAGGCACTCCAAAGGACACAGTGTCTCATCAGTCATTGCTGCATCTTCAGTAAAGGTAAGTGTCATTTATTCTTCATTTAGTAGACTAGTACAAACACAATATATACTGTGCATGTACTACTCTACTATTGTGCATGTATCCTTCTCTTTGTGTAGGAAAATGTATATTTCACGTGGTAAAATTTTTTTTTTCATACTTTGGGTGTCTTGCACGGATTAATTTGATTTCCATTTTTCTTATGGGAAAAATTCCATTCGCATACCGATTATTTCGCATACCAATGACCCTCTTTCACGGATTAAATTGGTATGGCGGGGGTCCACTGTACCTGAAATCTTTATTTGTTAAATTAAATGTTCAAAATTTTTCATGAACTACACTGCAGTGCCCCAGACAGTTTGTCTGTTCACTTTGATAGCTGCAATGTGTTGTGGTGTTTTTACTGATGAACACAAGTGATGCAGATTAGTATCACAACCATATTCAACTGTTGTAATTTTTAGATAGAAATCTTCCTTCACAAGTAACTGGCAAACAATTCTTGGCCAGTACTGTGTTTTACAGCAAACAAGATGCTCTGGTGTCGAGGATATCCCCCCCTTTTTCCCCCCAATTCTGATTGACTGAGTTTTGGGAATAAAAAGATAAATGGTAATTTTGGGCCCTTTAAGACGCTGGGGAAATTTTGGAGTTGTATTTTGGAAAAGAATAGTGTCTTTGACACCATAAAATACGGTACTTCTTGCCTGTACCACATTGCTAAGAGGCCTTGTAAGACCAGCAGCCATCTTTTCAATCACTTTCACAGTATACTATTCACATTAGCAGTTTTTGACTATCTTCTTTCCTATCAAAACCAGGATTGTTCATTTTAAAATTTTTCAGCTTCATTTTGGTAGAATATCGTGTATTTTTTAAATGATGACAGAACTTCTTTCACAATATTATGAGCTCACCTCATTTTTTTTTCTGGGTCTGTCAAGGTTGGCAAAGTTTTCTACCCTTAATTTATAAACCTGATTTTTGGTGCACACTGTACTTGTAAATGATTCCTTTTTACCTGCTTAAAATATTCAGATGAAAACACCAAATGGGGTGTTTGGTGTCTACTCACATGTTTTTACAGTGTTTTTGAAGCTTGTAATCTTTTTACTTATAAATTTTTCCACTTTACCAACATGCAATCACTAGGGGTTAAGCCACAAATGTGTCAGGATGTGTCCCTTTAAGAAACTGCAAGGATAAGCACTGGAACACCCATCAAGCCATTCATTTCAAAGGACATTTGGTTGTTAAATTCTCTTCACGGGTTTTGTTTCCTTTTAAACTAATGCATAAATTAGGAAAGACTTTTTTCGTGGTGTGATCAGTTTTTAGGCTTCATCCAATAACTGTACAAGTTGTAGTATCTTTTCACACTTTTTGTGTTGGGTTTTGTGATTAATTTTTTGAAGATCCTGCCATTTTCTTTTAATACTCTCTTGCTTCTCATTTTACAAAATCCAAAAGAATGCATCAGTATATGTCAAACAGTACCTGAATACAAACACTTCTTTTTTGCTACTGCACTTTTTATTAATATAAAAGCTCTGGGTGAGTGGCCACTACCATGGATTTCTTCAATGAAACTTTTTTTTGTTTATTTTAAATCAGTGCTACTATTCACAAAAAAGTTTTTTGCTAAAATAATTAACGTGATTGACTTCATGTTAATATGAAACCTATGAGATAAATTTTTTGTTTATAAATTTTTTCTTCACAGAAGAAATGAACCTGTGTTTGTAAGATTCAAAAAAGAAAATAATACTTAAAACTTGGAAGGGGAAACCATAGAACACACCTATACAGTATGTACTTGTAAACATGTGTGGTTTTCTTAGGAGATAAATCCTTCACACAAATCCAAGGAGTGCAGTACAGGAGAGCCCCACTTGTATGGTGGGATAGGTTCTGGGCTACTGCCATTAATTAAGTGAAAATTGCTGAAAAGTGGAACATAGCCTTTTTAACTTTAAATGCATGTGAAAGCCTGATAATATGTTTACACTATCATATATTAAGTATGCAATAAAGCTAGGCTTAAAAAAAAAGGATAGAGAGACGCAGGGCACACAAAGGCTGTAAATAGACTGAATAAAATGGTGTTGGACGCTCAGTGTGTTAAGCATATTGGGACAAAAAATGCCAGAATAGCAGAATAAGCTCTGAATAAATGAAAGAGGGATATAATTGAAAACCATGAAGTGGGGAGGGGGGCCCTCCTGTACTGTATTCAATACTAATTGGTGCTTTGCACCTTTATCATGCTATTATAAGTATTCACTCTAAAAAATAGTGAAAAATGTAAAACATATTAAAGCATTCTTCTTTTTTTAGGCCATGTCCAACGTGATACATGTTGATGGGCTTGGCACGCGGAACGAAAGATGATATTGTCATCAACACTGTACGAGATGTATTAAGTGCTCGAGGACTTCCAGACTGTAAGTATAAGGTAATTTTTTGGTAATTTTTCGTTTTCAGAATGCAGGTGAACCTTGGTACTCGAACTTAATTCGTTTCCAAAAGGCTGTTTCGGGTGCTGATCAGTTTCGAGTAATCGAACAAATTTTTCCCATAAGGAATAATGTTAAATCTGATTAATCCATTTCATGACCCATAATACCTTACAGCGACTTTGTGGTATATTTTCGTATGGTATTTTATGATTGTAATTCTCGGTTTCTTGTCTCATTAGCTAGAATGAAAGATATCTTACAGAAATAGATAATTTAGAATGGTTTAACAGATTAAAAGTACCTTGAAAGTTGAGCACAAAGGTAAGAAATATGCGATATTTCTGATGTTCAGAGTAAAAACAAAACACGTCACACAACGTCCAATACACTTTAGCTGGTGGGTCTTTTATTGCTTTTCAACAAATATACTGAAATTATTTAATCAAACGCATTTTTTTCAATAAATTGCAGTAGTCTGCATAACAGTAAATCTTTCTAATTATTTGTGTGAATAAAAATTTCAAAATTTGAAAGCAAAGTGGTAATAGAAGAGGCCACAAAGTGGGAGGAGCTAGAAGAGAAGAGAGGGAGGGGCCAGCAGAAGAGCATTCAGTATCTGATGAGCTTGCTTGAAGAACTGGATACTACTGTGGCACAAATACAGTGGTGTAATATAACACTAATATTAGTAATAAAGATTATCAAGTCTATCAAATTTATTCCAACTTGAATCAAAACACAATAGAAAACCTAGAAGCACAATAAAGACATCCGAAAATCATATAAGGTATATTACAGTAAGTATATGGAGAGGCAGAGGCAGTGTTTTTCATCAGGGCAACACAACACTATCCAATTTTCTTTTTTTGGTTGGCTGTTAATCACTAATCAGCTAGGTCACCACATGGTAATTTATTTATACAAAATATTTATAAAAAAAATGCAAAAATCACAAAATAGTTTTACAGTGAGTTCAGTGGAGTTTTGAGGACTGAGCAACAGCTGCGGGGAGACTGACACACATGTTCTGGGAGTCGTGTTTGTTTGGTTGGAGGTGCCGAGCAAACGGTCAACTACCAGGAGTAATTTTTTTATTACTGAACAAAGCATTCGACATCGAATTGTATCGAGTATGGACTGTTTGTAGTACTGAGGGTCCCACTGTAAATTGAAATGGATTTTGGATAAAAAAAAATATTTTTACCCTGCAGTAACATTATGGGTCACAAATCTATTGTAAAATCTTAACCATTCCTCCTCATTATAGGAAGGAAGATACAGATAATGAAACTATTGAAAAATCAAATACATTGCGTAAACTTCTGCTTTCATGGACAAAACATGCAACAATACCACATTGTATTCAGTGGTTCATGTTCGGAGGTATTTGGGGGTAAATTGCTAATTTTTGATGTATAGTTGGTATCTAGCATAATTTGGATGGTATTAGGTCAGTTTGTTTCATTTCCCCAGTAAGAAAGAACTGATCCCTTTGTGTTCTGGTATTCGATTCCTGCACCAGGAAGATCTTATTCATACTTTAAGCCACCAAGCACCCCATATAGTGACTTTGTAATGAGCCCAAGAATTACTGTATACGACACATCCCGATTTGGGTACTCCAAGTAAATAGTTACCAGTTTTAGTAATTCACAGTCCACTGTGAACTAGCACTACAGTTAGTTCATGATGCACCGAGGTGGGGGGGTTGCACACCTGGTGCAATCGAGCACTAACTGGTAAGGATCGTTCTGTGAAACAGAAAAATGAAATACTTTTGGCGCATGTATGGCAACTGACATTTGTCCAAGTATGTTAAGAAAAATGTAGTGCTACTGTATGCAACATAAAGGAAATGTCAATGAGTCCTAATCATCCAATGTAAAACCCAACCACTAGCGAACCGTGAGAAAGAGTTGCCCTTGACTGTTTAACCAATTTTAAATGTTCCCTCCAAGGCAACAAACATCTGTGTGTTATGGTAGACCAATTTCACAGATATGTGAGTTAGTTCCAATTGCAGATAAGACTGCAGAGACAGTAGCAAAGCAATTAAAGAACTGCATTATCTCAGGCATACCACCCCAAAGTCCCCTTAGTAACAGATAATGGCGTGAATTCTGTAATGAGATTCTTGAAAATTTGGTGTACTTTAAATTACAAGATCTCAAATCCACCATTGTTCCTCATCATCCTGCCATGCAATGGGTTATCAGCCAAAAGAAACCAATAAGAAAGTCCTTGATGTCCTGAGAGCCACTATCAAACCCCAATAGTGAAACTTGGATGAAGTCATAGCTACCAGATGTCCTAGTGTGCCATAACTTCTGCTACAATGCTTCAATAGGTGATACTCCACATTATGCTTTGTATGGTGTAAGACAAGTCGTTTACCCTATGAGTTGTTATATTTCCACTCCACTGAAACCTATTATAACCCTGATGATTTCGTAGCAACTCGTATACAGGCATGGGCTCGAGTGTTTTATTAGATAGAAATCCGTGAAACACTATCAAAATAAACAGCAAGAATTTACTAGTACTAATAGCCGTGCTAAGCCATCAAAGTAAAAAGTAGGTTCAAGAGTAATGCTGACAAATTTCAACAAAACATCCGCAAATGATCTAAGCACTCGATCAAAAGTTATTCGGACCTTATCGAGTTGTAGAAACATATCCTCTGGTAATCGTTGTAGAAACATATCTCTGGTAAAAAGATAAAATGTTAGAGAAATAAGTACTGGCAAGTACAAAGAATCGCATTTAGATCCTCTGAAATTAGTATGCGATGTTATGATATTGCTACCCAATACTAATAGTACAGATGCTGAAAATCCTCTTGACTCGTGTGAACCCTCTACCTCAAATACAGTGGAACCCCCAGATAACGATCAAGCTCCCAACTGACCAATATGTAAGTTTATTTTTGTAAGTGCTCTTTGTAGGGTGTATTTTTAGGGGTCTGAAATGACTAATCTAATTTCACAATATTCTTCTTATGGTAACAAATTCGGTCTACAACGGGACCCAAACAGACTTCTGGATTGAAATAAAATGTTATGGCGTGGGGGGGGGGGGGGGGTGGGGTCCAACTGTACTCAGATTACCAATCTGAATGCATTACTCCTTGCGACTCAACAGTAATGAGAAACCCACAAGTATCTTTTGTAGATACTCGTACAAATCTCCCTCAGTCTAAGGCATGTGTTAGCCATTGCAGGGAATTCGATCCTCACCAGAGATGGATAACCATTTATCAGCAAATGTAAACCTCACCCTAGCAGAATTGGGTATAAAAATGTATAATATGTCATGCTAACTAGATGTCCCGAGATTAGTAAATTGTCACTGTTATATTAACGGGCTTAGTTTTTCAGAAGTATTTTTTTCGTATTCACGTTCCCATCCTTGTACTTAGTTTCTTGTTCAACCAGAGCCTTTGTGAGATGGTGAAGGAAGAAGGATTGGATAAGGATGAAATATTGAAAAGGGGGGAGGGGGGTGGAAGATAGTATAAAGTAAGTGGCCCCAACCACATTTTGTGCAATTTAAAAAGATGAGTACGTGAAATGATAATATACTTTAATTTAAGGTTAATAAGACTAACCCATCAAAGTCACATAGATAAACAGATTTATAAGTACATGACTCTTGACTGGTAAGTAATTTATACTAGTTGCAGTTGCTTTTTTTTTTTTTTTTTTTTTTTTTTTTTTTTATTTTTTTTTATTTTTTTTCTTTTTTTGGGGGGTTGCGATTGCACAATGTCTGTTTATGCACATGGAGGCATATTTTTGGCACAGTTTAGAAATTTTCATGACAATGCTTCTTACAGGTGATGTCGCAGCATAGAAATAGGATTAATTTTTACATAGAAAGTTATATATGATGGTCTTCTCCCTAATTGGGGAGCGATGATTTTTCTACATATACATAGAAGGTTTACTGGTGTACCCATCTCTTCATCTGGGAGGGTTGCTCAATATCATAGGTCGTGGAAATCCTCTTTATGAAATAAAGCGATAGGACCTTTGTGGGAGAGTCATTCCGGTTTTAGTCCCTGTGAGAGAGTAGTGATAGAATCAAATCCGTGGTATTTACCAACATTGTATAGGATGTTACTCTATCCGGCATGTAAGTTCTTAGGCATTGTAAAGGTTGTTTCTTCTTTTAAGGTGTCAAGGCGTACATTTAGTGGCCGTAATACATCTGTATGTGTAAATCTGCCATTTTAAACTCTGTCTCTTCTCTGGTATCGAGATTGAAGCAAGAGCTCTATTCTGACCCTTTGTAACCGAGCATTTTGGTCCAATTGAGTTGTTAAGACATTGTGGACACAAGGTATTCAGTAATTGGGAACTTATTATACATTATAGATACAGAAATTTTTTGACTATGTGAGGGGCTTGAATTGAATCGAAAGAGTCTGCTAAGACCGCTTTGGCTATGTTGAACTTTTAAGTTTTACATGAGATGTTGAATGGAGCAGCCTGTCCGAATACATATCCCAAAATCATGTTAGGGTTTCTAATGCTACAGGTGTAACCTCTGATGGAGATACCTCCTTTAATCTTCAATTGTTGATGGCAAAACATCCTATCGTGCTAACAAGGACCTTGTCAGGATTAGTTGTAATTCTCCATTCTTTTCCCAAAATAGATGTTCGACCGAAGTTCAATATTCATTTTCTCTATGGACTTCTCTCGTACTTTATTTTCCTGTTACCGGAGTTGAGATGAGAACGACATGAATAACATCATCAGCAAACTGTCACAATGTGTCCAATAAACTCTGGTTGAGGAAAGGTCATTCCCATAAAAATGTTGAACAGGAGTGACTGAGACAAGATACCATGCGGACACCAGCTGTCGGTATAAAAGGCTCTGTCGACCTGCCATGAAAGGTGGGAATGATTTTTCATTGAGTTATGAAAAATATATATTAAAACTGAGAAAAGTCCAGTTATGGTCTGTAGGTCACTGAGTTTGTATAAAAGAGCCATCATGCCATAAGCATCAAAAGCTTTGTGAACACTCTGGTGGCAATTAAGGCAAGATTGCCCTGATGTTTTAGACTTGCTACAGTACCCGAAAATAACATTTATTGCATGATTGGTATCCTCTCTTGTTCTAAAGCCAAATTGTTATCTTTAAAAAAGTGATTAAAAACTCCTCATAAAGTAGATCCAATACTTAGTTGGGAAAAGACTTTCTCAAGACCTATTTCCAGTGACTTCAATAAAGATATAGGATCGATAGTTCCCAGGATGGTGGATGTCTTAAATGGGCTTAACCAAGAAAGATCATCTTAGCAGTCTTAAAAAACAACTGGAAAATGTTCTGAGGCCAAGATGGCATTAAAGATATTTTAACCAAAGACAGGTTTTACCAATTTCCAGGTAGGACTTTTATTTGTTTCATTGTATTCCAGAGAGGCCAGGTGCTCATTTCTCATCTTCCAATAAACCTGACTTATCTCTAGTAATGTCAATAGGTCTAAGTATAAAGCGGGTGGGTTATCTTCAAAGAGTTTGAAGTATCGATGGAAGGTAGTGGTTGTAGATCGTCAAGTTCTCATCTCTCCATTCATTATAACCAACTGATACATGATTATTGTTAAATATGACGACAGTTATTATGGGAAGAATTTTCCTCCCATAACATCAACCCATAAATTACCTGGTCCTGTGGATCTTCAAGTTTAATTTCAACATCTTGCATCATCCTCATCAGTGAAGGTATGAACTAGGTAGTTAGGAGCCTATTGCTTTGCCCCTAATAGTTGTCGATCTTACACCAAAATTTTGCTGGTTTCACGTTGTATGATTACTTGGACGAACTAGAAATTTCCATATGTCCCTTAGTGATACTAATCATGTTAATTAATTCGTGCCTTATATCGGTGCATTTACTTCTGGAGGTTTGTTGCGTTTTTGAAAGATGCCTTCGACATTCTGCTTGATAATTTTGGTAAATTCCTTCTAAGTTCCCTAGTAGGTTATATTGTTGGTATAGACTTTGTGGAAGCTATTGACAATTTGCATTAGTAGCATCAAATTATCCGATTATGCCCCAGGACCTGATTGCATATCAATGCATTGAAGGTAGATTTTCCAATGACACAATTTCATTCACCCAGATATGCCCTGAAGGGGACAAATCCTAGGGTGTTAGAAATTGGGTTTAGGTGGGTACAAGGTTTCTAAAATGGAGAATTTGTATTGATATTATAAACAGGGATATGGTCAGATCCAACATTTCGCTACCAGGAGAATATACGACAGTGAAATGATGTTCGCATCCTGTTGTCAGTACTATATCAGGTGTCCCTGGATGAGGTCGCAATGTACGATTTAAGAATTGGGCCTTGAAATGCAAGTTTCTAGCTGTCATGATATTAAAGATTTTGTTTTCCTTTTAAAGTCACGCCAGTGGAAATACCAGCTCCACAGTAGAAGAGGGCAGGGTGATGACATTAAAAATCTCCCGCTAAATTGTTGGAATATTCCTGCTTAATATCCTAATAGAAGTGAATGACTCTATATAATGCTTGTCTCGGGGGAAAATATCCAGTTATCTAATCACTAGTTGTCTTATATCAATGAGACGTTGTCATTTCTATGCAAAGAACGTTATCTTCATTAACATCAACATGGAATAATTTTAAAATGTAAAGCCTAATTTTACTAAGAACGGCTACCCACTAAATGGTCTCCACTCGATATTCCTCCACAGTAGAGTAACCACGTAATTTAATGTGTTGAACAACTTTTCTTGCAAGCAGTCTCGTTCAGAAGTATAACATCGGGATTGTAGATTATGTAGTTCAGCCTCAAGAAGGTAACGTTTTATTAAAGAAATGTTGAAACATTATGTTGGAAAATTGTAATCCCATTTAATTCTTGTTCTTCGCCCGTGTAACAGCGTCTGAAACGCCAGCAAGTATTGTCTCATGTTGTCATCCACACTATCCCTGCTGGACTCATCAAGAGGGAGGAGGAAACTTTTGCGTAGGTGCTTGTTGTATTAAGAATGTGCCATCATCATCACTCGAGTGAGTAATATTAACAGACTCATTAGAATCGGTAAGAGTCATCATCAGAAAACTGAGGTGTGTTATTCCCCTGTTACAGGAAGCAGAGGCTCGTGAGGATGTTAATGGGGAGACAGTGGAGGCTCCAAGGGAAAAGGTAGGCAGGCAAGGTGAGTCAGAACCCTGGGAGGGGAAAGTTTCCAGTTCAACAGATCAGTTTCAAAGCAGGAAGTAAGGGCACACTTTTCTGGGGCATTGTTATGTTCAGGTTGTTGACTTATCGGGTTGAGGGGATTGACAACCTGGGTTTGTGAGGGAGGGGCGAACCCTGAGCCAGGGATGACTTAGGCTTAATCTTAGAGTAGAGTCTAGGGAACATAACTTCTTGTTATGAGAAGGCTGGGTCAAATAAGCCTTCACATTTTTCTGGGAATAGATGATGGGATGATCCATTAGCCATTAACAGATCATTAAAAACCTGAGGCAAGTGGAATGTCACCACCTGCTATGTCTTTGGCTAAACATGTCATTAGTTGTGCTCTAGTCATATCCGCCGGCTGGGAAATTACCTGAGACAAAGTGGAGATGATACAGAACCTTTGTTGGCGTTTGTAGTATGTGTAAAGTGATGGTTAGATTGGGCGGCTCCTAGAAGTGGGCAGAATTCCAAACATGGAACCATTGGTATGAGGACCCTGAGAGTCCCACTTGATCCCAGCAGAGCTGGGAGGAAGTCTGGGAACATCTTTGGCGGTGCCTTGGGAGTGGTCTTCTTAGCAGTGTACACGTATCTTGCTTCAAATTTTCTGCATTTCACTTTTTCCTTTTCAGGATCAAAAATCAAGAACAGCATGATGTTTTCCATTGACAGAGGAACACATTTAGGAGTATTTTGTTGTACAAAACTCTATACGCAAGTTGGCCAGAGCAAATGCTACAAATCTGCCACCTTGAGCTACCTGCATTTATTGTTTGTTTATGACCAAAGGCATAACACTTGAAACTTGTGTCACACAGACAAATCCGTTCAACGGGAGATTAGGACAGGTGGAACAAACTGGTGCCGAAAACATGTGAATCCATGTTGACACAAGCAAGTTTGGAGTGGCCTCCTCGGTGTCTCAAGTATTACGCTTTAGGTCACCTTGTTTTGGTAGGATTAAGAGAATTAATGTGCTTCCTACATCCCTAAAATGCCAGAATTCTCGGAATAAGACTCAACACTTTCATTCACTCGTGCTATGCGTTACATGAAACTGTTGAATTCTAGACCACAAACACAGACCATACTGAGCTTGATAGCTATCAGGTGCAACTGGGTAACACCAGAAGTCTTGAGATTTTTCAAGCACATCATTCTTCCAGAAGTAGAGACAGTAACTCTTCTTCCAGAAGAGAGGAGAAGAATCTGCTCTCACGTGGTTGAAAAACATCCACTGGAGCAACCGTTTGGGTAAGTTGGAGCAAATACAGTGGAAACCCCCGCATAAACGAATACACCTCCGAATGCGACCAAATTATGTAAGTGAATTTATGTAAGGTGCGTTTGTACGTGTATGATTGGGGGTCTGAAAAGGACTAATCTACTTCACAATATTCCATATGGGAACAAATTCGGTCAGTACTGGCACCTGAACAATACTTCTGGAGTTGAAAAAAATTACGTTAACCGGGGGGTCCACTTTACATGTAGAATTTCATCTCATTTCATATGTGATCTATTCAGTCAATAGCGTATCCTTCAGCACGTATCCTCCCATGATGTTGAGGGAAGGAAACATCTGGCAAAGATTTCTTAACAAAAATGGAATATTTCCTTAGATGTTAAACTAGCATATCCTGTTACAAGCTTACTTATGAAGGAGTCCGGTACTTAACCCCTAAGTATAGCCATAAAACCTCGTGTAGTGAGGGGAAAAGGCCCAAAGGCAAAGATGCTGGATTTTAAAAAACTCACAAACTCACGGGCAACCATCATAGTCCAAAATGGCCTTGTGTTAACTCCGCCAAAGGCGAAGTTGCCCGAGAAAAAGAAAAAGATATGTACCAGTCAGACAGGATACAATGAGAACATGTATAAAGTGTGTTGATGTGTGTGGGCGCCAGTGTTGATAGCGTTAAGGGTGACCGGGTTAGGATGGGAAGGAGATGGGGGATGGGGATGAGAGTGGTGAAACAAAGCAAGACAAGTCAACTACAGCCATTACCCTCTTGATTGGGATGAGGGGCTCACGAAGCGACTGCAAAAGCACTTCCTCAACCAAGCTCTCGATGAAAGAATTACCTCAGGATAACACAATGAAAATCACCGCAGCCACAGTGTTGCAGAGTTAGCTCAGCTGAAGAGGCATGAACGACGAACGGTACTACTCTCCACTGAGGCCTCGCGAGGCTATGCATCTCCTGACTGCGTCTGATATTATTTCACATTCCCAACCGACTCTGAGAACATTTACAGTAATAGTCTGAGTGCACCAGATACCTCTTGCTGTTAATTTCACCTTGTATATTATATAATTTACTTCTTCCTCAGAATCTCGTAGAGCTGCATGAATACAGATCTGATCGGATCAATTCCATCCATATTGCACCAATAATTGTTCTCATAGTTTTATAGTCAAATGACATTACGTAAATTGATTACAATTAAACAACCCTTTAAACGTATAAAAACTCAATTTATGTTAAACATCCATTACGCATATGATCCATCACATTAGTTTCTAAGTTATACATATATACAAAATTTGAGTTATTTATAGAATCAGCCCTGAACGACACCAGCCAGTTTCAGCCGATAAGATAGTAGTGCATGCTCGGGAGACTACATACGAACATTACCGAGCTGTACAGACGACAGTTGCCTGATCCACACCCTGAGTTGTTATAGCCATTATTAGTATCATCCAATGCTTTAAGATAGGAGATATTCCCTATTTAGGGCCTTAACATGTTATGTGTAATCGTCACGGATGGCACATGTGTATGCTTCATTAAACAACCTCCTGCCCCGCCTCAGTCGTCGTTTTGACACAGCGCCCCAGGGCAAGTACAGGCATAGGCTGGGCTTCCATTTCCTCATCACAGTCGACAATACTATGTTTGACCCATCCAACAAGAGTTCTACCATTCAACCTCGATATCCATCTCATTTCTAAGCGACTCCCTCACTACATAATTAGTATCTGCTATTAGTAAATTGTGTTTCAAACTAAGATACAGTGGGAAACCCCTCCTTAACACGACGCATTGCGTTACGATTCAAATCCACGCCATAAAACGAAGCAATATCTGGATCGACAAAACAATATTTGCCTCCCTTCACGATAAATAAACACCGCCTTCACAAGACTACAGTACGTAGATTCGTCCGGGACGACTCCACTGATGCCTACAGCCACCACATGTTTACAAGCCAGCCGTTGCAGTTCCGCATCTATGCATACATTCGGCTATACAGTTATTCCCAAAACCCAGGTTTTTTAGTGCTTGTAACTGCAAAATAATCGGATGACGGACTCTCCGTACTGCCCGGGTGTCCCCTCACCAAGCGAGACGGTGGAACCACTCTCCTGACTGTGGTGCCCACTAGTTATACACTCTGCACGGACTAAAACATTCCTTGCAAGCCTGCGCACTAACTTGGGGGAGACACACTTACACTCTACCTGTCCTCCCAACGGGGAGGGGTTCCGCCCTCTGGACCATCCAGGAGATATGGCCTGTACCCATGCTCCCCTTCCTCGCTCGGCTTCAGGGTGAGTATCAGAGACATATGATACAATAGTTATTATCAAGACCATTATTCCACTTAGGTCGATATACCCCCTCTCCTAGCACTGGACGGTCACTATGCTCGATTGTGGCGTCTGCTGTCAGTGGCCCTGAAAACCCCACAGAAGAAGAATAAAAAACTGCAACAATAAGTCACCCATGGGCACCCTCCCAAGAAAGCTTCTCAGAGTTGCCATCCCTGTGGTAAAAAAGGGGGTGAGAATTAGTATGGATTGAAAAAAAGAGATTAAGGAAATAGTGTGCAAAGGTGCGGGTTATACTAGCAAACACTAATAACAGGTGCAGAAATTCCCACCCTACACTAGCTATCTGCAAACCCAAGTTGGCAACTCTGTACAATGACAGTGTTATGCGCCAATTTTACGGAAAAGGATCTTAAAGGAGAGCGGGTGAGTACATAGCTCTATGAGACAGATATTGTCTTGTGTGACAGAGGTTCAGTGACTCTCTCAAGCTCAGTCCTTAGCGGCATTAAAATGAAGAAAGGCGAAGTCTAACCCCAGAAAAGGACTTGCTACCCATCAAGTTCTAATGGAAAGGGGATACCCCTTCTAACACAAACAGAACAACTTACCGACACTCTCACCTCCTCCATCCCATCAATCAATCAACAAATCTTCAATAAAGGGTAAGTGGATCATTGTATTCTATACCTTCAGTAAGTATAATTGTGCATGTCACTCTTCCAGTTTGTGTGGTAATAGAATTAATATTTCATGTGGTAAATTTTTTTTTTTTCATACGTTGGGGTGCTCAGCGAACGAGGACTTAATTTTGATTTCACCATATCTATCTTATGGAGGGAAAATCTAATTGGCTTAACTACAGAACTTCTCGGCTTAGCGATGAGCCTCCAGGAACGGATTAAAATTATCGTAAGGCGGGGGTCCCACTGTATTGGGGTTCGATGTACATCGACCGCCCAACCCTAGTTAGCTATTATGATACGGATTGTTATCCATTTCAAATCAACAAGTTTAGATTGTAGCTACTGATCATTATACAAGAGCCAAATCTAACCTCTGGAAACATATGAGACATAGTTAGAGAATGGATTAAATCTAAAGATTAATTCTGTAAAATTGTTTTTTAACATAAGAATAAACTGAATGGCTTTATTTAATTTACTTGTTGAAAAATCATCTTTTAAAGGTGAGAAGGATTGAGAAAGAGTAAAGATAAATAACAAACATTGGATTGACATCCAGGTCCACCTTTGAACTTTCCACTTGCTCATAATTTTACATCCAGTACAAGCATTGCTTTTTCATAATTTTTATATAATGATTTAAAATATGAGGCAAATTATTTCACTACAAATATTCATCCTCTCACTTCACAACGAGGAATTAGAACTGGCACACTCTGTATCCAAGTATCTCAATCGTAATTTCGTACTTTTGGTAAATAAAACGTGTGACGACAATCTCCTCAGTTAATACTCAGGCAAAACATAACACTGCGGAAGATAGGTCAGAAGATAATTATTGAGGTGATCAGTCCCTCAGTTGATATATTCACATGTTTTCAACTGCAGATTCCTACTCTGCTGGTGAAACTTTAGCCCAACAGTCTAAAAATACGCAAGGAGTTTACCATGTGTACAGTAATTCTTATGTCACAATGATGTCCAGTAATTGAGCTAATCGATTACTTCATCCAGTCTAAAATTTTACTTCTCTGGCTTGATGATACAGAGATCCACATCCCCCTTTATCTGAAAAATACTGAAATTCTAAAACAGTTTCCCGAAAACTGAAGTTTTTTAATCGTGGAGTGTGAGCCGTTAGTGTCATCTCATACCCTGCTGGTCATCGTCGCCCATGTGGGCGCCATTGAGAAATTCATTCTGAATTTGGAAAAGTCCTAAATTCAAAACATAGACAGATGGCCATCTAAAGGAAATTTTGGATTAAAGGGATTTGTGATCTGTACACAAGATTTTGTCGTCAGAGGTCTGCTTTGTTTAGATATAAATTAATAGAAGGAAAGTAAAAATGCACTTGTATAATGTCATTACAAATTTATCGGTTGACAGTTAATATCTCTCTACACTGTGCTGTAGCCTGTAACAGTGGTTCCTGGCTCGCCAGGTAAAGTTAATTTTCTCGTGGCTATTACCCTCATAGAACTGTCATCTTAATTCTCTATTAACATTTTTGCACCCGCTCCATA
Source organism: Cherax quadricarinatus (assembly GCF_026875155.1). Lineage (NCBI taxonomy): Eukaryota > Metazoa > Arthropoda > Malacostraca > Decapoda > Parastacidae > Cherax > Cherax quadricarinatus. Next base: position 17,139 of record NW_026476432.1, read on the forward strand.
TTGCTATCTCCAAGAAATATCTATTTTCACATTCTTCAAGTTCTTTGCTTATTTGTCTACATTAGAGTAATTGACACAAAATACTGTTAACATAAGGATATAAAAAATCTAAGAAAGGGATTCTATTTTAAGTCTCGCCCCTTCAGAGATAAAAGCGAGTTTCTCTTAAACGAAAAGAAGAATTCTGGCACAGATATAAACATACAGGCATATACTTCGCGCTAATTATGGCACTTCACTTTAGAGCACTTTGCCTAATATGCACTTGCCCAATTTATTCATGATATTATTTTTATATTTAGCAATAATGCGCACAATCACCTGACCAGTGGCCATTTATTTTTATTTACTTTTGCATAGTTTTTAGGCCTTTTTATACCCAGGCAAGTGGAAAAAAACTGCGAGTCACTTTAAGGCATATTTGCTTTATTGTGGTCTGCATGCACTCTAAACCATCCCAAATTAGCAAGGAATGCCTGTACTATCTCGGTTCAAAAACTGCAGATTAACGTCTGCATATTCTGTGATGTGGAAACAGCTTCCACTCATACAAATTGGTAGTTTCACTTTTCTCAGAGTATTACCTTGGTATATACAGAGACACCTGCAAGATACAGGTGGTGGCCTATGATGATCCAATACTACGTAATACAGTTAATTCACACTTAGGGTACTGGCTCTCCTTATTTTATTCCATCTTGACACTTGTTGAAGACTGTTCTGCATATCTGCAATTCGATACTTACCAGATTTATCCAGATCATGTCAAATGGAGGGCACACTGCTCTCTGTGAAAAGTTTTGTCAAGTCATAGTAGGGCATCCATGCATATCTTGTTAGGTTATCCCGATGTTTATCTTGCAGCATGTCGTCTCTATTTAAAGCCTCTTTGGTTGCACTTTGTGCTTACTCTTTATGGCTTTTCTATTCTTGATAATTTAAATTTCAAAGGAAAAGATATTGTCATACATTTTTATTTGTATAAACTGTCACATTTATTACCCTTAATAATAATAATAATTAATAATAATAAAAATTATTATTATCTATATTTATTATATTATTATTATTTATTATATTATTAATTATTATTATTATTATTATTATTAACTCAAAAGTACATCACTCATAAGATTTCATTAAATTAATATTATAAATTGTTTCATGGTACAGTATATTTAAAGTAACTACCCAAATATTGTAGTTTTGATTTCTTGTAAGTGTTGCATTGCCAGAAGAAACAGATTACAGCAGTCAATAACAGTATTTAAAGACTGTTTTTTTACAGTAATATTAAAAATCCTCGAATAGAGCCAGAACAAGAGTTATCAAGTTCGGGCTGTGTTTCAAGAGTGTATGGTGTTTTTATCGACACTTACGATGGACCAGATGCTGTTGAGGAATGCAGTTGAGGTAAGAAGACTTTCGGTCTTTGTATCCTTCGGAAGACAAAGTAGATTGTGATCAGTCAGTCTGTCAATGGCCAAATGTGCCTGTTAACCACTAGCAGCAACAGCTTAGTTTGACCAGATTAATCAACTGGAGAAGCCTGGTCCCAGTTGGGTTTACAAGGGTAGAAAAACCAGTGAAAGCAGTCATGTGTATGCAGTGGAGTGGAAGGACCAAAGGAAAGTTGAAAAATGAGATATTTTAAAAGCTCTTACTTAAATCATGACATCCAGGAATACATATCCTGAATCAACAAAGCAAGCTCTGTAGTATAATGTTACAATAGTAACATGCTTCTTAACTAAAGGAAAAGTTGAATCAGAAGACCTGTATAGTACAAAGGTTTCTTCATGATCTTTACCTCTATTCAGGTGACATTTGAAATTGCGTGAAGAGAACCCTCTTGGAGCTCAAGGTGAATACCAGTGTGGAAACAAGAAAGGTACAGTTTCCAACTGGTTGCGGACTTGTAAAGAAACATATTTGGCCGCGCGAGGAACTTAGAAGCTGCGAGATATTTTCCCAAGAGCACAAAGATTCATCGTCTTTCTTCACTACATTTACTAAAACCTTTTTCATAATGAGGCTAGCACTGTGTAAGTTTGAACTATCATTTTTTAACTTAAAACTACAATATTTAGGTCTTATTTGAACATGATTACAAAATACAAACCTCTAGAGAAATCTCTTGAAGCTGTTATTCTGTTTGTCTAGGCAAATTTTAGCCTCGAACACAAACACCTTACAAAAGGGAAATAGCCAGGGCAAGTAAAACATATGACACTCAGTGAATCATAAAAGTTTTGGAATGCAAAAAAAGTGCATATTAAACAAATAAAAGAGTGCTCAAAATTAACCCACATCGGAGACATAACTCAGAAGATTCATTGAACGTACTAATCGATGTCTGCAGAAAAATAAGTTCAAATTAACTCTTCTGATTATCAGTCTCCATTTTTTCTTTTAACAAATCATCGTCTCCCACCCGAGGCAGGGTGACCCAAAAAAAGAAGAAACCCTAAAAAGAAAATAATATCATCATCATTCAACACTTTCAACCTCTCACTCAATACATATCACTGTCTGTGCAGAGGCGCTCAGAATACGACAGATTCGGAAGGTCCCACCAAACTGCCAATATCCCCAATGATCCTTCCTTTAAAGTGCAGGTCAATTGTAAGTTTTCCATTTCCCAGGACTCAAGTCTGGCTAAATCGCAGTTACCTTCCCGTGAAATTCCCTCATCAAAATATACCCTGTTTCACACTACCCAACATCTCGTCAGTCCCAAAAACATTCATCTCCATATTTTGTATATATTCGTAGCAGAGAGTAACACTCCTATCTAATCATGCTCACGAATGCTTGCTGGACATCCAAGCCCTCACGCCACCAAAACCTCGTTTCAACCCCCTCCCTCCAACCTTTTTGAGGTGTTGATCCACTCCTCTAAAAGACCCCAAAAACCACCTCACATGATAACACCCCCTCTTCAGCCTCTGACTCACACTTTTAGTAACTCCACAACCTTCTCCTAATTTTATCCACACTCCAAATTCTCTGTATAATATTTACCAACCACAACTGTTGCCTAAGGCATATTGGGACAAAAAATGCCAGAATAGCAGAATAAGCTCTGAATAAATGAAAGAGGGAATATAATTGAAAACCATGAAGTGGGGAGGGGGGCCCCACCTGTACTGTACTCAATACTAATTTGGTGCTTTGCACTTTTATCATGCTATTATAAGTATTCACTCTAAAAAATAGTGAAAAATGTAAAACATATTAAAGCATTCTTCTTTTTTTAGGCCATGTCCAACGTGATACATGTTGATGGGCTTGGCACGCGGAACGAAAGATGATATTGTCATCAACACTGTACGAGATGTATTAAGTGCTCGAGGACTTCCAGACTGTAAGTATAAGGTAATTTTTTGGTAATTTTTCGTTTTCAGAATGCAGGTGAACCTTGGTACTCGAACTTAATTCGTTTCCAAAAGGCTGTTTCGGGTGCTGATCAGTTTCGAGTAATCGAACAAATTTTTCCCATAAGGAATAATGTTAAATCTGATTAATCCATTTCATGACCCATAATACCTTACAGCGACTTTGTGGTATATTTTCGTATGGTATTTTATGATTGTAATTCTCGGTTTCTTGTCTCATTAGCTAGAATGAAAGATATCTTACAGAAATAGATAATTTAGAATGGTTTAACAGATTAAAAGTACCTTGAAAGTTGAGCACAAAGGTAAGAAATATGCGATATTTCTGATGTTCAGAGTAAAAACAAAACACGTCACACAACGTCCAATACACTTTAGCTGGTGGGTCTTTTATTGCTTTTCAACAAATATACTGAAATTATTTAATCAAACGCATTTTTTTCAATAAATTGCAGTAGTCTGCATAACAGTAAATCTTTCTAATTATTTGTGTGAATAAAAATTTCAAAATTTGAAAGCAAAGTGGTAATAGAAGAGGCCACAAAGTGGGAGGAGCTAGAAGAGAAGAGAGGGAGGGGCCAGCAGAAGAGCATTCAGTATCTGATGAGCTTGCTTGAAGAACTGGATACTACTGTGGCACAAATACAGTGGTGTAATATAACACTAATATTAGTAATAAAGATTATCAAGTCTATCAAATTTATTCCAACTTGAATCAAAACACAATAGAAAACCTAGAAGCACAATAAAGACATCCGAAAATCATATAAGGTATATTACAGTAAGTATATGGAGAGGCAGAGGCAGTGTTTTTCATCAGGGCAACACAACACTATCCAATTTTCTTTTTTTGGTTGGCTGTTAATCACTAATCAGCTAGGTCACCACATGGTAATTTATTTATACAAAATATTTATAAAAAAAATGCAAAAATCACAAAATAGTTTTACAGTGAGTTCAGTGGAGTTTTGAGGACTGAGCAACAGCTGCGGGGAGACTGACACACATGTTCTGGGAGTCGTGTTTGTTTGGTTGGAGGTGCCGAGCAAACGGTCAACTACCAGGAGTAATTTTTTTATTACTGAACAAAGCATTCGACATCGAATTGTATCGAGTATGGACTGTTTGTAGTACTGAGGGTCCCACTGTAAATTGAAATGGATTTTGGATAAAAAAAAATATTTTTACCCTGCAGTAACATTATGGGTCACAAATCTATTGTAAAATCTTAACCATTCCTCCTCATTATAGGAAGGAAGATACAGATAATGAAACTATTGAAAAATCAAATACATTGCGTAAACTTCTGCTTTCATGGACAAAACATGCAACAATACCACATTGTATTCAGTGGTTCATGTTCGGAGGTATTTGGGGGTAAATTGCTAATTTTTGATGTATAGTTGGTATCTAGCATAATTTGGATGGTATTAGGTCAGTTTGTTTCATTTCCCCAGTAAGAAAGAACTGATCCCTTTGTGTTCTGGTATTCGATTCCTGCACCAGGAAGATCTTATTCATACTTTAAGCCACCAAGCACCCCATATAGTGACTTTGTAATGAGCCCAAGAATTACTGTATACGACACATCCCGATTTGGGTACTCCAAGTAAATAGTTACCAGTTTTAGTAATTCACAGTCCACTGTGAACTAGCACTACAGTTAGTTCATGATGCACCGAGGTGGGGGGGTTGCACACCTGGTGCAATCGAGCACTAACTGGTAAGGATCGTTCTGTGAAACAGAAAAATGAAATACTTTTGGCGCATGTATGGCAACTGACATTTGTCCAAGTATGTTAAGAAAAATGTAGTGCTACTGTATGCAACATAAAGGAAATGTCAATGAGTCCTAATCATCCAATGTAAAACCCAACCACTAGCGAACCGTGAGAAAGAGTTGCCCTTGACTGTTTAACCAATTTTAAATGTTCCCTCCAAGGCAACAAACATCTGTGTGTTATGGTAGACCAATTTCACAGATATGTGAGTTAGTTCCAATTGCAGATAAGACTGCAGAGACAGTAGCAAAGCAATTAAAGAACTGCATTATCTCAGGCATACCACCCCAAAGTCCCCTTAGTAACAGATAATGGCGTGAATTCTGTAATGAGATTCTTGAAAATTTGGTGTACTTTAAATTACAAGATCTCAAATCCACCATTGTTCCTCATCATCCTGCCATGCAATGGGTTATCAGCCAAAAGAAACCAATAAGAAAGTCCTTGATGTCCTGAGAGCCACTATCAAACCCCAATAGTGAAACTTGGATGAAGTCATAGCTACCAGATGTCCTAGTGTGCCATAACTTCTGCTACAATGCTTCAATAGGTGATACTCCACATTATGCTTTGTATGGTGTAAGACAAGTCGTTTACCCTATGAGTTGTTATATTTCCACTCCACTGAAACCTATTATAACCCTGATGATTTCGTAGCAACTCGTATACAGGCATGGGCTCGAGTGTTTTATTAGATAGAAATCCGTGAAACACTATCAAAATAAACAGCAAGAATTTACTAGTACTAATAGCCGTGCTAAGCCATCAAAGTAAAAAGTAGGTTCAAGAGTAATGCTGACAAATTTCAACAAAACATCCGCAAATGATCTAAGCACTCGATCAAAAGTTATTCGGACCTTATCGAGTTGTAGAAACATATCCTCTGGTAATCGTTGTAGAAACATATCTCTGGTAAAAAGATAAAATGTTAGAGAAATAAGTACTGGCAAGTACAAAGAATCGCATTTAGATCCTCTGAAATTAGTATGCGATGTTATGATATTGCTACCCAATACTAATAGTACAGATGCTGAAAATCCTCTTGACTCGTGTGAACCCTCTACCTCAAATACAGTGGAACCCCCAGATAACGATCAAGCTCCCAACTGACCAATATGTAAGTTTATTTTTGTAAGTGCTCTTTGTAGGGTGTATTTTTAGGGGTCTGAAATGACTAATCTAATTTCACAATATTCTTCTTATGGTAACAAATTCGGTCTACAACGGGACCCAAACAGACTTCTGGATTGAAATAAAATGTTATGGCGTGGGGGGGGGGGGGGGGTGGGGTCCAACTGTACTCAGATTACCAATCTGAATGCATTACTCCTTGCGACTCAACAGTAATGAGAAACCCACAAGTATCTTTTGTAGATACTCGTACAAATCTCCCTCAGTCTAAGGCATGTGTTAGCCATTGCAGGGAATTCGATCCTCACCAGAGATGGATAACCATTTATCAGCAAATGTAAACCTCACCCTAGCAGAATTGGGTATAAAAATGTATAATATGTCATGCTAACTAGATGTCCCGAGATTAGTAAATTGTCACTGTTATATTAACGGGCTTAGTTTTTCAGAAGTATTTTTTTCGTATTCACGTTCCCATCCTTGTACTTAGTTTCTTGTTCAACCAGAGCCTTTGTGAGATGGTGAAGGAAGAAGGATTGGATAAGGATGAAATATTGAAAAGGGGGGAGGGGGGTGGAAGATAGTATAAAGTAAGTGGCCCCAACCACATTTTGTGCAATTTAAAAAGATGAGTACGTGAAATGATAATATACTTTAATTTAAGGTTAATAAGACTAACCCATCAAAGTCACATAGATAAACAGATTTATAAGTACATGACTCTTGACTGGTAAGTAATTTATACTAGTTGCAGTTGCTTTTTTTTTTTTTTTTTTTTTTTTTTTTTTTTATTTTTTTTTATTTTTTTTCTTTTTTTGGGGGGTTGCGATTGCACAATGTCTGTTTATGCACATGGAGGCATATTTTTGGCACAGTTTAGAAATTTTCATGACAATGCTTCTTACAGGTGATGTCGCAGCATAGAAATAGGATTAATTTTTACATAGAAAGTTATATATGATGGTCTTCTCCCTAATTGGGGAGCGATGATTTTTCTACATATACATAGAAGGTTTACTGGTGTACCCATCTCTTCATCTGGGAGGGTTGCTCAATATCATAGGTCGTGGAAATCCTCTTTATGAAATAAAGCGATAGGACCTTTGTGGGAGAGTCATTCCGGTTTTAGTCCCTGTGAGAGAGTAGTGATAGAATCAAATCCGTGGTATTTACCAACATTGTATAGGATGTTACTCTATCCGGCATGTAAGTTCTTAGGCATTGTAAAGGTTGTTTCTTCTTTTAAGGTGTCAAGGCGTACATTTAGTGGCCGTAATACATCTGTATGTGTAAATCTGCCATTTTAAACTCTGTCTCTTCTCTGGTATCGAGATTGAAGCAAGAGCTCTATTCTGACCCTTTGTAACCGAGCATTTTGGTCCAATTGAGTTGTTAAGACATTGTGGACACAAGGTATTCAGTAATTGGGAACTTATTATACATTATAGATACAGAAATTTTTTGACTATGTGAGGGGCTTGAATTGAATCGAAAGAGTCTGCTAAGACCGCTTTGGCTATGTTGAACTTTTAAGTTTTACATGAGATGTTGAATGGAGCAGCCTGTCCGAATACATATCCCAAAATCATGTTAGGGTTTCTAATGCTACAGGTGTAACCTCTGATGGAGATACCTCCTTTAATCTTCAATTGTTGATGGCAAAACATCCTATCGTGCTAACAAGGACCTTGTCAGGATTAGTTGTAATTCTCCATTCTTTTCCCAAAATAGATGTTCGACCGAAGTTCAATATTCATTTTCTCTATGGACTTCTCTCGTACTTTATTTTCCTGTTACCGGAGTTGAGATGAGAACGACATGAATAACATCATCAGCAAACTGTCACAATGTGTCCAATAAACTCTGGTTGAGGAAAGGTCATTCCCATAAAAATGTTGAACAGGAGTGACTGAGACAAGATACCATGCGGACACCAGCTGTCGGTATAAAAGGCTCTGTCGACCTGCCATGAAAGGTGGGAATGATTTTTCATTGAGTTATGAAAAATATATATTAAAACTGAGAAAAGTCCAGTTATGGTCTGTAGGTCACTGAGTTTGTATAAAAGAGCCATCATGCCATAAGCATCAAAAGCTTTGTGAACACTCTGGTGGCAATTAAGGCAAGATTGCCCTGATGTTTTAGACTTGCTACAGTACCCGAAAATAACATTTATTGCATGATTGGTATCCTCTCTTGTTCTAAAGCCAAATTGTTATCTTTAAAAAAGTGATTAAAAACTCCTCATAAAGTAGATCCAATACTTAGTTGGGAAAAGACTTTCTCAAGACCTATTTCCAGTGACTTCAATAAAGATATAGGATCGATAGTTCCCAGGATGGTGGATGTCTTAAATGGGCTTAACCAAGAAAGATCATCTTAGCAGTCTTAAAAAACAACTGGAAAATGTTCTGAGGCCAAGATGGCATTAAAGATATTTTAACCAAAGACAGGTTTTACCAATTTCCAGGTAGGACTTTTATTTGTTTCATTGTATTCCAGAGAGGCCAGGTGCTCATTTCTCATCTTCCAATAAACCTGACTTATCTCTAGTAATGTCAATAGGTCTAAGTATAAAGCGGGTGGGTTATCTTCAAAGAGTTTGAAGTATCGATGGAAGGTAGTGGTTGTAGATCGTCAAGTTCTCATCTCTCCATTCATTATAACCAACTGATACATGATTATTGTTAAATATGACGACAGTTATTATGGGAAGAATTTTCCTCCCATAACATCAACCCATAAATTACCTGGTCCTGTGGATCTTCAAGTTTAATTTCAACATCTTGCATCATCCTCATCAGTGAAGGTATGAACTAGGTAGTTAGGAGCCTATTGCTTTGCCCCTAATAGTTGTCGATCTTACACCAAAATTTTGCTGGTTTCACGTTGTATGATTACTTGGACGAACTAGAAATTTCCATATGTCCCTTAGTGATACTAATCATGTTAATTAATTCGTGCCTTATATCGGTGCATTTACTTCTGGAGGTTTGTTGCGTTTTTGAAAGATGCCTTCGACATTCTGCTTGATAATTTTGGTAAATTCCTTCTAAGTTCCCTAGTAGGTTATATTGTTGGTATAGACTTTGTGGAAGCTATTGACAATTTGCATTAGTAGCATCAAATTATCCGATTATGCCCCAGGACCTGATTGCATATCAATGCATTGAAGGTAGATTTTCCAATGACACAATTTCATTCACCCAGATATGCCCTGAAGGGGACAAATCCTAGGGTGTTAGAAATTGGGTTTAGGTGGGTACAAGGTTTCTAAAATGGAGAATTTGTATTGATATTATAAACAGGGATATGGTCAGATCCAACATTTCGCTACCAGGAGAATATACGACAGTGAAATGATGTTCGCATCCTGTTGTCAGTACTATATCAGGTGTCCCTGGATGAGGTCGCAATGTACGATTTAAGAATTGGGCCTTGAAATGCAAGTTTCTAGCTGTCATGATATTAAAGATTTTGTTTTCCTTTTAAAGTCACGCCAGTGGAAATACCAGCTCCACAGTAGAAGAGGGCAGGGTGATGACATTAAAAATCTCCCGCTAAATTGTTGGAATATTCCTGCTTAATATCCTAATAGAAGTGAATGACTCTATATAATGCTTGTCTCGGGGGAAAATATCCAGTTATCTAATCACTAGTTGTCTTATATCAATGAGACGTTGTCATTTCTATGCAAAGAACGTTATCTTCATTAACATCAACATGGAATAATTTTAAAATGTAAAGCCTAATTTTACTAAGAACGGCTACCCACTAAATGGTCTCCACTCGATATTCCTCCACAGTAGAGTAACCACGTAATTTAATGTGTTGAACAACTTTTCTTGCAAGCAGTCTCGTTCAGAAGTATAACATCGGGATTGTAGATTATGTAGTTCAGCCTCAAGAAGGTAACGTTTTATTAAAGAAATGTTGAAACATTATGTTGGAAAATTGTAATCCCATTTAATTCTTGTTCTTCGCCCGTGTAACAGCGTCTGAAACGCCAGCAAGTATTGTCTCATGTTGTCATCCACACTATCCCTGCTGGACTCATCAAGAGGGAGGAGGAAACTTTTGCGTAGGTGCTTGTTGTATTAAGAATGTGCCATCATCATCACTCGAGTGAGTAATATTAACAGACTCATTAGAATCGGTAAGAGTCATCATCAGAAAACTGAGGTGTGTTATTCCCCTGTTACAGGAAGCAGAGGCTCGTGAGGATGTTAATGGGGAGACAGTGGAGGCTCCAAGGGAAAAGGTAGGCAGGCAAGGTGAGTCAGAACCCTGGGAGGGGAAAGTTTCCAGTTCAACAGATCAGTTTCAAAGCAGGAAGTAAGGGCACACTTTTCTGGGGCATTGTTATGTTCAGGTTGTTGACTTATCGGGTTGAGGGGATTGACAACCTGGGTTTGTGAGGGAGGGGCGAACCCTGAGCCAGGGATGACTTAGGCTTAATCTTAGAGTAGAGTCTAGGGAACATAACTTCTTGTTATGAGAAGGCTGGGTCAAATAAGCCTTCACATTTTTCTGGGAATAGATGATGGGATGATCCATTAGCCATTAACAGATCATTAAAAACCTGAGGCAAGTGGAATGTCACCACCTGCTATGTCTTTGGCTAAACATGTCATTAGTTGTGCTCTAGTCATATCCGCCGGCTGGGAAATTACCTGAGACAAAGTGGAGATGATACAGAACCTTTGTTGGCGTTTGTAGTATGTGTAAAGTGATGGTTAGATTGGGCGGCTCCTAGAAGTGGGCAGAATTCCAAACATGGAACCATTGGTATGAGGACCCTGAGAGTCCCACTTGATCCCAGCAGAGCTGGGAGGAAGTCTGGGAACATCTTTGGCGGTGCCTTGGGAGTGGTCTTCTTAGCAGTGTACACGTATCTTGCTTCAAATTTTCTGCATTTCACTTGTAAAAATTTAAAATAGCTACCAAAAACAGTAAATTGTTACTAAAGCATTGGCTTTACAAAGCAGCTACAGACTATTTGAAGGACACTTTTGAAGACTAAACTCAAATGCTTTAAGTATGGTCCATACACACGACCGTCCTAAAGCTTTTGTTATTTTTTTTACTTTCATCAAGGTCTTCTGCATATAAAATGAATTTAAAAGTAGTACTCATTGTACATTGTAAAATAAATTTGTGTACTTAAATGATTGTAAATGTTTCAACCTTAATCATGTTTTTTTTTTTTTTTTTTTTCTTGCATATTGTTACAATAGCTGAAAGGGAAACACATTCAGACTAAATTGCTTATTCAATGAAACCTTTTTTTTTTTTTTAACTTTAAGTTATTTTTTTCCCATATTTGTGTTTTCTGCTATTTCCTTATGCTTCTTCTTTATAGATTTGCCGTAATTCCGGCCCGGGTCTTCTCCAACGGTGACCCGGCGGTGGCCCCCGGGGCGGGGGTATCGTTCGTCTTCCTTCTTCTTCTGTCTTCTCTTTTGGGGCCCCCCGGTTGGAGGGAAAAACTTCTTCTTCTATCTTGCATTGCCCCTCCCCAATGGGGAGTGTCTTCGTGCTTGGGATCTTCAATGTCACAGTTGGGCAGAGGCAGAAAACAGGGTCCCATTGGAGCCACACCCCAGCTTTAGCGGGTCAGCAAAGTGCTGGGGAAACTGTCTTGATGGTGGTGCAGAGGGGGGAACTCTCTGCAGCAAGCTGATTAAACCTGCTCCTCAGTGCTTCGTGGTCGATTCCACCGTTGGTTGAGGGCAAGTAGATACGGTTGGCAAGGTGTTCTGGAGTTTGCATTGGGTTTTCTTCTTCTGTTGGTTTGTGCAATGTCCACCACTCTTGCCCTTGGCCTCATGTTGCCGTGGGGGATTGGCGGTGGCCTGGGGGGCTGCCCGCTCTTGGTTCTTGAGTTTTTGGGAGTCTTGACCTTGGCTCCTTGTTGTGGTGGAGCAGTAGTAGTGGTGTGGGGAGTTGCAGCCCTTGCTTCTTGTGTTTTAGCTTTCTTGCTGGCGGTCGAGTTGTCCGAGGCAAGGCCTCGGCTTTTGGATAGTTGCAGTGGCGGTGGAGGCCCGGTGGGGGTGGACTCTCATTTGGGGGATTTGCCGACGTATCAGTGGTCCTCAGACTGGTCCATCTCTATGTCGAGTGGAGGTTGTGTCAGTGGTGGCACAGCAGGTACTGGCAATATTTGCAGTGGTTTGTAGGATTCACTGGAAAGGGGGTGATGCAGGGGAATGTGAGTTTCAGGCATGTTGTTGAGTTTGAATACTTCGTTGATGGGGGTGTTTGAAGGAGCCAGGCTCAGCTGCATTCTGTAGATGAGCATATATGATCAACAGAGGATCTGGGGGGATCGGCAGCAGGTGGTGTGAGGAAGGTGTAGGAGCAGCTTGCGTGGCTTGTAGGAATCTTGGTAGTGTCTGCTTGAATCTTGGCAATAGCAGAATATGGGGTGCTTGTGGTTTGGACTTCCTGTTGTTGCTGTTGTTTCTTGAGTATGTCCCTTCTGATAGGGCACCTGGGAGCAAAAGTATGATGGTCATCCTTGCAGTTCAAGCATTGCGGTGGGGAAGCAGTAGGGCAATTCTTTGAAGTCGTGGCCCCAAGGCCCCAGGTGGAGCAGTACTTCTTGTCTTTGGCAGGGCAGTTTTTTGGTGATATGCTGGTATTA